>SZWC01010946.1:45000-64935 GCA_023375785.1 Penium margaritaceum
CTCACCAGTGCAGCAGGACAAGCAGAAGAACTCACCAGTGCAGGTCGGTGTGACGCTGCGCGCAAGATGGAGTGCTCGATGGCAAGCACGGATATGCTGACATCATCGATTAGATATGACGTCTGCACACACCGACACACCAACACACCAACAAACCAACACACCCACACACCAACACAGCAACACAGCAACACAGCAGCATAGCAACACAGCAACACAGCAACACAGCTACAGAGCAACACACCATCATTCACTCCAAGTGGCCATCAGATCACATCTCTTTGCACCACCATCCCGTTTCATGTGCGGGCCCTTGGAAAAAGGTAAGAGAGCTTCTCAGAGAGTGAGCAAGTCCAGACATCTTAGGGTTGAAAACGTTCAAAGAAAGGCAGGAACGAGCAATGTCTGCATGCCACGTGCACATGCACATGCACATGCTCATTGCAGTTCACGGCAGGGCCGTGGTGTTTTGCACATTGTGGAGGAGAGAGTCAGACATGTGTGCATGCAAATGCGCAAGGGCATGCCAATGTGCACGGGCATGCGAATGTGCACGGGCATGCCAATGTACACGGGCATGCCAATGCATGTGTGCACGCCGATCCACGGAGCTGCAATTGAGTGAGGGCACGTGCACATGAGGACATGCGCACATGAGGACATGCGCACACGAGGGCAAGCTATTTGGCATCCAGTGACTTTCTCTTCCTTGCAGAACCTGCCACTGCTTGGTCCCCATGGTTCAGCTTGCCTCACATCACACATCGCACATTATACGTGACACGTGACACTTGACACGTGACACTTGACACTTGACACTTGACACTTGACACTTGACACTTGACACTTGACACTTGACACTTGACACTTGACACTTGACACTTGACACTAGACACTAGACACTAGACACTAGACACTAGACACTAGACACGTGACTCGGGACACATGATGCATGCCACATAGCACATGACATGAGACATGACACATGACATGACATGAAATGGCACGGCATGACATGACATGAAACGACACAACAGGCAATTGCATACAACGCAAAGAGAAGACCCGACATGGAGTGCGACCGTGAGGAGGGACTGGACGAGGAACTGGACAGAAAGAGCGAAACATTATTCGCATCTTTGCGAAGAAAACTGGACCACACAGCACATCAAGGTACAGACATGACCTAACCCTCCAGAGCGCACCAAGACTGACGCACACAAGCGTTCACAAGCCTTCGGCTGTAGCTGTGCCTGTGCACGCAATCGTACCTTGTGTAGAAACATGACGCGGCGGTAGTGTGTCTTCGGAATGCCGTACACCAAGTAGCCCTGCAAGGCTTGCGACGTGTGCGAGCACAAATGAGGACACAACAGTCGTGCACGCACAATCCTGCGGCCCTGTGCCTGGCCATGTGCGCGTGCATGTGAGCGTGCATGTGCATGTGCCGGTGCATGTGCATGCGCATTTGTGTAGGAATGTGCACACACATGTTGACGAGCATTTGCGAGTGCGGCAAAACATGTCGTGCTATCTTTCAGCTTGCTTTGGAGTTGACAGCAGGCTGACCGCGTCGCCCATGTGGTCCGCATGGTGCGGCCTCTGTGCTTGCTCCAACATTAGGATACATAGAAAGCATGCGTCATGGAGCGCGTGGGCGCCAGTCAGAGTACATGCCTGAACACGTGCACTGGAGCAGGAGCGAGCGTGCGTGCAGACGCAGACTTGGGCAGACGCAGTTGTGGGCAGATGGCAAAGCAGGCGGGCGGGGAGGCGTGCGAGCCAGTGTCAAGTGGGCGTGTGGACGCGCAGCCAAGCCCAGGGGTGGCCGGGCGTGCGTGAATGAGGACAGGCATGCATGTGGGCATACAGCTGGGCGTGCGCGTGTGTAAGCTGGCCTGTGAGAGTTTGGGTTTGCGTGCGGACAGGGAGGCGGGTGCGCTGGCGGGCATGGGGGCACACAGGCAAGCATGCGGAGCTGTGCCGGCGGGCAGGCAAGCAAGTGTGTGTGTGTGTGTGTGTGTGTGTGTGTGTAGTGTGTGCGACACTGCATTAGAGGCTTGTCCCTCCTTCATACCCCACTCCCATTGGCGCCCCTTCTTGAGCAAGTCTATCAAGGGTGCTTCCATGGCCGCGTGCCCCCGGANGGCCTGTGAGAGTTTGGGTTTGCGTGCGGACAGGGAGGCGGGTGCGCTGGCGGGCATGGGGGCACACAGGCAAGCATGCGGAGCTGTGCCGGCGGGCAGGCAAGCAAGTGTGTGTGTGTGTGTGTGTGTGTGTGTGTGTAGTGTGTGCGACACTGCATTAGAGGCTTGTCCCTCCTTCATACCCCACTCCCATTGGCGCCCCTTCTTGAGCAAGTCTATCAAGGGTGCTTCCATGGCCGCGTGCCCCCGGATGAACCTCTGGTAGTAGTCCGTAAAACCCAAAAAAACCTGGATATCATGCACGCACCCTGGCTCTGGCCACTCCTCCACTGCTTCCACATTTTTTGGGTCCATGCGGATCCCCTTCCCGCTGAAAATGTGCCCAAGGAACTCCACCTCTTCCTTGGCGAATTCACACTTGCTAAGCTTTGCAAACAACCACTCCTTTCTCAGCACTTTCATCACTGTCCGCAGGTGTTCTTGGTGCTCCTCCATCGTTTGCGAGTACACAAGGATGTCGTCAAGGAAAACGACCACGAATTGGTCCAAGTACGGGTGGAACACCCGGTTCATCAATGCCATGAAGGTGGCAGGAGCATTCGTTAGCCCGAAGGGCATCACGAGGTACTCAAAGTGCCCCTATTGCACGTGGAACGCGGTGTTTTCCACAACCTCCTCTGCAATGCGGATTTGGCGGTAACCCAACCTCAGGTCCAGCTTGCTGAAGTCGAGTGTGCCTTGCAGCTGGTCAAACAGCTCCTTGGTCCGTGGCAATGGGTAGCGGCTCTTCACCGTGATGTTGTTGAGCGCCCGGTAGACCATGCACATCCGCAGCTCTCCTGAATAATTCTTGATGAACAGCACTGGCACCGCGTATGGAAACACTGACGGCCAAATGAGGCCCTCGTCCATCAACTCCCCCACCCGCTTCTTGAGCTCCACAAGCTCCTCATTGCTCATGCGATTATAAGACCGCACCGTTAGTGACGGCCCTGGTACCACTTCGATCTTGTGGTCGATGTCGTGTTGTTGCAGCAGCCCCTTTGCCAACTCCTCCGGGAAGATATCCGTGAACTCCTTGAGCACCTCCCCAATACCAAGAGGCAACCCTGGAGCTCCCATACCTTCCACTGGCTGCCCCTCCGCTGCTTCAATGGTTGCAATCTATTGCTCTGCTGCTTTCTTGTGGACACACCCAGGCCAAGTAAACCTGGCCACTCTTGCGCTCGCACCGTTTTAACTACTGCAAGTTGATGACGCGCGGTTGCTTCCCTGCTTCCACCACGTCCGACTCCTTCCCCTCACTCCGCCACAATGGCCAAGTGAGATTTTTTCCACCCGTCTTCACGACCACACGGTTGCACCTTCAATCCATCTCTGGATTCCAGGCGTGCAACCAATCCTGACCGATTGAAAAGTTGTAATCATCCATAGGGAAAGTGTGAAACTCCATGCCGCACACTAACTCACCAATATGGAGCTTGTGCTTGATGAGAGGCATGCTGCACTCCACCACTCTAGACACCTGCCGCGCCTTGGCCGACGTCCTCAGCTACCGTGTGAGCTCCCACCTTGTCGCCAACTTGTTGTTGAAGAAGCTATGGCTCGCGTCGTTGTCTAGCAGGCCGTGTAGCTTCCTCTGACCGTTGAAACTCCCCTCCAAAATCTCAAGAACCAGTTCCAAGATGATCCCTGGAAACTGCCGGGTCTCACCTTCATTCCGCAGCAGCACTTGAGGCAGCTCCTTAATTGGCAGAAGCCTTTAAGGGCTAGTGTTGTCCCTTGCAGACGAAAGACTTGCAACAGTAGGTCGTCCCCTCCTCATTGATGCTGCCCGTTTCCTTGCTGCGCTTTGCGTTTAGGGAAGTCCTGCTTGCGATGTCCTTCCTCCCCACAAGCCCAGCACTTGCCTCTTGGTCCTTGCTGTCCGCCGGCACCCTTGCCCGGCTTGGATTGCATCCACCTCCATGGGCACCGCCTGACCCGGCTGCTCCACCTGTGGTTGTGTTGCATAGCTGGTCCGGCGCGCATTGTAGCATACCGCGTCGATGCACTTCGCCGCCGAGACCAACCCTGCAAAGGTCCGCAATCCGACCACCGCGAGTTCACGTTGGACGTGTGGCTTCAGGCCATCATGGTAGCGGTCGTACGCCTCTGTGTCCGAGAGGTCGTCAATCTGCGCCGCCAAAGCCATGAAGCGTGTAGTGTAGTCTTGGACCAATCCGCCTTCCTTGATGTGCTTGATTTTGTCACGTGCAACCCAGCCGCCGTTCAGGAGGTGAAAGCATGCCTGGAGCATCGTCTCCAACTTCTCCCACGTCTCTGGTTTCTCCGTCAATGCTCGCACACCAAGCTGCACTTCCCGTCCCAGCGATAGAATCAGTAGTGGCTGAAGCCGTTGCCCGGCCCCCAGCCCATCCGGCAACCCAGCGGCGTTCCGCTAGCACAATGCCGACCACCATTGCAGCGCCATTCCCTGTAGCAGCGTAGGTACATACTCTAGTCTTGTGGCATCTTCTCCCACAGGAACGTCCAACGCCATGAAGTACGAGTTCACCATGAAGAGCCACTCGCGTGCAGTGCCCTTGCCAGTGTAGAACTCTGGCTCCATTGGCTTAGGCCGCCGAAAGGTAGGTGCAGACGCCAATGCGACACCCCCCAACACACTGCTCCCTTGGTCGATGTACCTCGCCTCAACCTCCGCTTGCAACTGCTGGTTCTCCTGTCACAACTCATCAAGAGCACGCCGGATCTCCTCCATGAGGTAGGTCTGGTCATATGCCGCGGCTGCCATGCTTCCAGTTGTGACTCTCCCAACGGCGTTTACACCAAGGTGCGCTACGGAAGACTTGTAGGATCGAATGGACATGTGCAAGGTGATGCTTGGAGAACAAGGAGATTTGATCAAGGAATGAATCCTTAGACTTAATCGATCAGTACAAGGAAATGTACAAAGTCTCTTGGTAAGATTGGCCTCCTAGAACAATCCCAAGGATTCCTTATGTACCTATGAGCCAGCCAAAATCCCCTCGGAGCTCTGAAGTCCTCTGCTGAAGTGCAATGATTCAAATAACACATGCATCATGTTGTACGTGTTGCAAGCTTTGCAACACACCAAAGAACGCCTCAATCCATGAAGAAACTGCTAAGTTATGGCCGTTTGAATGCTCCACGCGTGACGGCCGCTGGCAGCACCACCGGCGGAGGTCACGGCCACCCAAAGCGCCCTTGCTTGCAAATGTTGCTCCAGCCGCCATCCCAAAGCGCCCTTGGACCCCAATGAACCTTGCCTCATTGGCTAAGAGACCATCCAGGGGTGCTTTGGCTGCAGTGGGAGAGGACCTTACTCCGCCGTGCTCGAGGTCGAACCAGTACGTCTCCTGTTTCTTGGAGGTGCGTCTTCCACCTTTGCACGGCCATATCTTTCTCATCCCTGCTCCGAATGACCTGGTTCTTGGGTCAATTTCACACAATTTTTTTTGTATAATACAATGGGAGTATTAAAACATGCATCTGAAATCAGCGTAATGACGTAATCAACACCTCGACCGGTGTCTCCCAAAACACATCCCTCTTTTAAGTGCTAGGTGATGATTGGGTGGTTCATGCTAAGTCAATGGGGATGGTGGAGTTGCAGTGTGGAGTCATGCATGGATTTGAGCAGGAGTGTACCTTATGTCGTATTCAACCTCCTCTTATTCTCCTATCTCACAAAACATGACTACCTATCTTCTTCAATGACGGCATTACACAAGGATACTAGAGAGGAGTTGGCCATGTTGGTGAGGGAGTGCGATATGTACCGCTTTCTAGGGATGACCAGTACCTCGCATGAGTAGAGTCTTGCAGTAGTGGTACAAGGAACCGATGGTGAGATCTTGCATGCTCACTATGGACACATCATCCTGTTCTCCCTTTAGCATGTACACAAAAAGTAGACGGTGCGTGAACCGTCGAGCATCCGGAAATTCGAACAATAGCATTGATTTTGTTTTTTGAAGTGTAAGAATCATTGTGGTACATTTTCTTGGATTTGTAGCGGTAGGGCCGGTTTGGCCCTCCCTCCTCGCTGAAACAAGGGGTGGTTGCACACCACCCCTCGCGTCAGCGAGGGCTGGCCGCCGGCCAGCTCGCTGCCGACCGGCTGGACGGCCGGCGGCCGGCCAAGCGATCGGCCGGCCACTGACCGGCCAGCCGCCAGCCGCCGATCGCGGCCTCAGCCTGATCGGCGGCTGAGGGCCCACAAGGGCCTCGAGGGCGAGGCCTCGTGGCCTTGTACCCTTGCCCCCCTTGCAAGCAAGCAAGCGAGGATGAGGGAGGGGGACGAGGGACGAGAGGCGATAGAACTGGCGTGAAATCGCCAGCGTGCCTCGCACGCGACGATTTTGCACCAACACGTCAAAATGTAAATCGAAGTTCGTTTGCGACAAACTTCGACATAAAGATAACAAAAAAACTTGTGCAAACACACAAGTTCAAGGTAAAAACACCCGGTTTGGGTCCCAAAACCAGGAGTAAGGTCAAAAACGGAAATGGGCCTCCGGAGACTCAAAATATTTGAGTCTCCCTGCTCTTGGTCGTTGATGACGATTGCCCCTCAGTCCTGCGAAGGGGGTAAACCCCTGATGCAGACTGAGAACGACATTCTGCAAACTCCAACAACGACTTCAGAGCAGGAGCTGGAGACTCGACCTGTCACAGGATGGGAGCATGCGCAAAGGAGGAACTCAACCTAATCACATGGTCCTATGGGCCTCTATACATACCTTGAGGTTTTGTGGCTCGTAGTAATTCCTCACCTTAGTTGATGACTTCAGCCATTACAATATTGTATACTTCCTTGCTCGTAATGACCAATATTGTGATAGGTTCAAGGAGTTCAAGAAAATTTTGGGAAGCCAGGCAAACAAGAAGGTCAACGCATTATGCACCAACCATGGTGAAGAGTACCCGAGCAAGGAGTTCAAGGATTGCATTAAAACAATTCGCATCAAGGTGAAACACACCAAGCCATAGTTTTGCAACAGACCACTATAGAAAAACAAGCCAAGTTGTGGAACTGATGTACTACATGCTACACACAACTTGACTTAACTATGAACTTTGGGCCAAGGCTGTGAGCATGGTGGTGTACATGAAGAACCGCATTCCAAGCAAGGTTCTAGTGAAGATGATGTCATTTGGGTCACAATTTGGCAAGAAGTAGAGCACGGGCCATCTTCATACTTTTGGCGGCTTGGTGTACTTGCACATGGCCCAGGAGAAGGGGCCAAATTGGGATGCAAAGAGTGCACAAATTCTGATTACTGGCTATGATACGACCAACAATGCCTACCGCCCTTACACGAAGGGTATGGGCCACGCCATCATCTTAAGGGATGCCATCTTCAAAGAAGGAAACATCATTGGCACCAACGTCATCTGGTAAGGAAACAGAAATACCAGGAAATCCTCCTCTTCTTATCTCTTGAAATTGTTTTCTGTACTATGACATTGAGAGAAATGCTCTACTCTTCCATGTCTGATACATCAGATACAATGGCCTCAAATTCAGAATTAGAGGAAGGAGATGCACTGCATCACTAGTAATCATTGATCCATTGGCATCTCATTAGCAATCTGCTAACGCCCTAGTCACAAGTCGTCTATACCCTCTCTCGGTGCACTACAAGTTTCATGAACGTGGGCATAACTGGATGTCATAGAATTGAGAATACATGAACGTGGAAGTTGCAACAAACTTTGACGAGCCAGTTATCTACAAGGAGGCGATTGCTACATAAGATGTAGCTAATTGGACGTAGGCAGTGCAACATATGACATAGTCGCAACTGGACAATGACATATGGGTACCGCTGGAGTCTCCACCTAGACGATAGATGATAAAGTACAAGTAGGTGTTAAGACAATTTAGGGAGCAGATGGAAACCCCGAGTAGTACAAGTAAGGTTATTTGACAAGTGCTATTTGTAGCAAGAAAGAATTTCCCACATAGAGGCATTTGTGCCAGTACAAAGCTTGCCTCAATGCATGAGCTCATTTGTTACATGTCAGCTGGGAACTCTGAGATTCATTACATGTATTTCAAGACAAAATTCCTCGATGGTGACTTGGAGGAGGAAACATACATGGAGCTGTTGGTTTTTGTGCATCCCTCATTGTGCTCTGTTGTGTCCTCCCGGCTCGTGTACATCGGCGTGCAGATGACTAACGGCGAGACTCGACGCTGTTGGAGTGTCGTCCGGTGGAGCCGACGTTCGCTGAGGCCTACTCGCAGCCTGCTGGAGCCTCCGCCCTCTGGCAACGTGCTCAGCTCCATTGGCAGGCCTCCTCGGCGGTCGGGCCCCGGCGGTCACTGCCACCACAGTTGCTGTCTGCATGAACCCAGCACTAGTTCTGACTGTGCCATTGCGTCTGCAGCATCATGCCATGCCTAGGGTCCATGTCTCTTGCTGCGTGGTACTGTTTGGCATCATGGACCGTCGTAGGCACTGCCTGGGTTCGGGCAGCCATAACTCTTTGCTGCTATTTTTCTAGCTAATTCTGACCGCACAACTTTGTTCGCAGCGTTGGTATTATGGTGTGGTCCAGTTTTCAGGCAAAACGGACGACGCCCGGGTTTTGGGCTGTCGGGCGTCTGGCAGGGCTCACCGAGAAAACCCTGCCTGCCAGGAAATAGGTCCAGGACTATTTTCTGATTGGTTGGTTAGCTGAGTAACAAGTTCTACACTATTGGGAGGGAGCTAGAACTTGGAGGGGTCTCCCATTGTTGCTCATTCTTCACTCCTAATCAGTTACTTCCAGTTTTCAGCTGCTTTCTAGCGCTAACACTGGCGCGCACAAACCCAGAGCTTCCAGACTTAGTCTCTAGAGCAGCAGACTGAGGGGGCAGCAGACTTAAGCAGCGAGCGTGGAAGCCTGCATGCTGCATCAACAATGCTGCTGCCCCAACCTGTTGCCTTGTTTTCCATTTCTTGGAGTCAGCCAGAGGGGTTCATCGTGGATGGCCAGGAGTACCTACTTTACAAGTTGTAGAAGTTTTGTACAGCCTCAAGCAGACTTCACGTGCTTGTGAAGAGTATTTGGATTCACTACCGCAAAACATAGGATTTGAACATGGTGAGTGAGAGTAGGGCATCTACCATTTGTAAAATGAGCATAGAATCAGATCAACAGCATGCACTAAAAACTTAAACATGACAGAGCTGAATGCTTTGTTTAGGAAGAAAGCATGCTGCTGAAAGTGTGTATCAACCGATGGAATGCAGATATCACCTGCAGTGATACACTCACAAGAAAATGATTGGAGATATTAGACCTTGTACATAATCCTCTGACTGGTGGCATTTTTTGTTTTTTGTAATGCATGGTGATGCACTGGATAGGTACACGTTGCTGTTACAACAAGTGACAAATCCAGGCTCTCTCTTTCGTACATGCGACACTGGCAACATATTCCGTCTCACTCAAGCTGTGCACAACACACCCCTACTTTCCAATGTTCCACGAGATTGCAGTGCCACCAATGATAAAGATGTAGCTGGTGAGGATGCAGGCATCTTTGTCGTGTGCCAAATAAATTTCAGTGTGGCCACTGAAAAGATAGAGGGATGTGCACCGAAGCACAGCCTGACATATGTTTTACAGAGTGTATGGATCATTACACATGAGAGAGCCAATAAAGTAGAGATAGTCCATGACATTGAACATTTCCCCAACCCTAGAAACATCAAGTGTCTTCAACAGAAGTTTGCCAGCAGCATTTGTGGGTGTCAAGGCGGAGGGGGCTGGAGAGAGAAATATGACAAAGGGCCCTTCTAGGCTACGCACTTAGGTAGCCAGGTGAATATGGAGTGTGTGGCAGGGATGAAACCTCTAGATTTTCATGCCTTAAGTGACACAAACTGGACCAAGGCTATTCGTTGTGTAGAAAGACTACAAGAGAGACTTGGTAGACTTGGCAGACAGCACTGTAGTGGGATTGGGAGAGGCAATGAACAGATCACTGTTGTACAGCGAGATGGTGGCAAAAGGTGCCAAATGAGGACTCAATAAAAGAGTAGGGTCCACCGTGCTTGGGCAGTACCCCCCTCTCGCCAGGGTGGAGGTGATTTCCTGGTTCCAACATCTTGACGACTGCTTTGGACTCTTTGAGGCCTTGTGTGGACATCAGCCCTTGTACGTGCCATCCGTGAAGCTTGAGGTTGAATTTCTTTGTTTCCATGCAAGGAATTTTTTTTCACTTCCATCTTCTCAAAATCCCAGTCATGGTGTGCCACCAAACTAAGGGGAGCACAAGGAGTTGTATATAAACTGACTGGTGTGGAAATATTGCCAAAGTTGACCCTAAGGACCTCGTAAGCCCTTGGCTTTCAGGTGTACTAATGGGTAGATTGAAGAGCTTAAATAAATGCTCACAAAGAGCACTTATCTCATCTTACACTCATGTCTCCCATGAAAAGTAGTCTAGAGCATCCCGAGCCTCACAAAAAATGGTGGGCTTTGGTGGCAAGGGAGATAGGCCACCTTCCACCAAGCAAGCGGAAAAATTATTGGAGATGATGCAATCCGAAGCACAATGGAACTCATTAGCAATGAGTCAGTATCATTGTGCAGTGATGGAGTGGAGGAAAACAATACCATTAAACTTAGTGGACTCGACGGTCAGGCTAAGGGATCAAAGCCGAGGATAAAGAAAATGCAACATCACCGTGAGGTGGAAGATGAGGCAGGTCATTGCCAAGCGTGGGTAGGATAGACACGGGCACAAACGGCAAGGCAGTGTCACTGTAAGAAGGGAGGGAGCCCAATCTACTCCCATGAGTTTCGGGCTCAGGTATCGAAGTGATCATGGCCCTTTCTAGGCAGCACACTGGGGAGGAAGACCCAGGTTGACAATTGACAGGCGGGGAAGACGCAATAGTGGAAGACACAAGGGAAGGGGAGGCCAGGGAGGAAGACGCAAGTGACGAGACAGCCGCCGGGGACAGGAGTTGCACAGAGGCCAAAGAAGATGACTCAAGTGGTGCGGATACTGGAAAATTTATACTGGATGCGATGGGTCCAAGGGCACAAGGCCAGAGGAAGACGCCAAAGGGCTTCATCTGTGGGGAAGACCGGGCCCAGATCAGAGTATGAGACGGGTAAAGCACTTTCGTGCAACTGATTGAGCAGGGCCAGAGAGGCAAAAGAAGCAATATGACAAAGATAACATTTAAACAGGTGCCCAAAGACGAGTCAATTGCAAGGTTCTACAACACAATGAGGAGCAGGCCCCTAGAAGCATGAACTCTCATGCAAGTCCGAGATGGCATGAAATTCAGAAAGGCAGAATCGAGGGGAAATTTTTCCATAAAATAAATCACCAGGGACCCACATGGTGGCTACACTCCAAAAAACACGAATTAAATGAAGGTCAGATCGTTGATGGGACCAGCATTTGAAAGGGGTGACGTTGTAAGAAAAAGGACTTTTGGAGGCATGGTTCCACACCCCCGTCATGTAAGACATGGCATCCAGTGCAAAGAGATGATGTTGTCTGTAATTGGTGTGAATGGGATAGAAACTATCTGCAAGTGTATGGTTCCAACGTACAAGGGTGTGGAGAGAGCCAAGGGCTTCATACGCATCCCACGAGATTCAAGCAAGCGGGACATGGGACCGATGATCTTTCTCTTCCAGTCAGATGAAATAATGTGAAGCTCCTGGCAGAAGCCCCCCTTGCCTGGAAACTCTAGGTCTCAATGTAGTCACGGAAGTTTCTCTTCCGGTGAAGAGCAAAGATGCAACAAATTCATAAAAGCTTGTCAGTGGGACACAAAACACAGTAACCCAAAACATCATAGAGCAAAGGCCCCATGGCATCTGTATGTACAAGGTCAAGGGGATCAGTGGTGATGTGCTAAGATTTACAAATGGGAATGTGGTGTACCTTACCATGTGTACATGGGAGACAATGTAAGAGCAAGGGACACAGAATTTGGATGCATCAAGGCCAATGAGACAACGTGTGCACTAAGGTGGTGGACACCGGTAGTGTGAATATGACAAAACAACAATAAAACAAAGAGGTGTAATAATCTAGGAACATTCAGCGGGAAATTTTAATGAGAGTCAAGGCAACAGAAGACATAGGAAGAGAAATAGAACCATACAATAGGCAATTGCAACGAAGATTCCCAAAAACTATGCAACTGGATGACTGGAGAAAAAAACACTACCAACACCATGAATTCACAAGAATTCCATGCCCTCATCATCAAGGATAGTCAAAAACATCAAGCTAAGTTCAAGATCTGAAAATAAAATGCATTTAGTAAGAAACATTTCCTACAAGGACCAACAAAGAGAATGACAATAACGCCTTGAACAGCCAACAACTGGCCGAGGACCGTCTGAAACTAAAGCCAACACGGCCAAGAAAGACAAAGGGAAAATGACAGGATTTCATATGGTGGGTGGTTCCGGAATCATTAATCCATGAGCCACCACGCACCTGGGCGGAACGAAAAACACAAGACACAAAATCAGTGCCAAGGGGATGAACTAAGCCAGACACATGTCCGAAGAGCTCAAAGATGCTGTGCAAGTGATGCAGACTATGAGGAAGAGATCCCTGAATAGCCCCAGCCAACATACCACAAAAGGCTCAATACTACTGAAAAACAGTGCAGCCAACTACACCCTCACATCCCCGAACACAAAGACAGAGCAGGTTGGAGAGATTCTGCTCTAGACCATGCTTGACTGTACATCAATAATCACAGAAAGCACCGTCAGAGAGCTTGCTAGGTCAGTAGTCACTACAACAAGGCAGGATTGAAGTAGCAGGAGGACAATAGCTAAAGGTAGAACTGAGTGTTGGAGGGTGCAGGCCAACCACACAGGGTGTGCAGTACAGGTGGCGCTGGTACCAGAAGTGGAGTATGGATTAGAATAAAGGCTAGCGGCAAGACTAGAGTCCACGCCAGTGCACGTCAAGTTCACATGCATGGAAGATATTTGGGCTTGTGTTTATTTCAAGATGCACGTAGCATTGAATTGCCGGTGTTACTACATTTCCGGAAGACAACCACAACAGGGGCCAAGGCAAAAGTGGAGGATTCAGAAGACACCGCCACTGCCTTACCCTCACCCTGAACACCACAATCATGGCCACATCACAACCAGTACCGTATGCAGCATGGTTGACTCTGACAGATGTGGATGTGACTGCCACAATGCTAGCAAGTAGGGAACGACAAAGTGGAATAGCCTCTTGTTATGTAAACCTCTCCACCACGCCGTGTGGCAGGCAAGAGTCAACTCCTAGAGGATGGAGATGCCTAGGGGGGCATTAACAGGGACAGTCTCAGCAGCAAACTTCTTGATACAACAAGAATATGCCCAGGCTCTATAGTACCAAGGTCCCAAATGAGCTTGAGATTGTGGCCCAGTAGGCGTCAGCAGACTTGGCATATCACAGATGTGGTTGGTGAAGCTGTTGGTGAAGCTGAAGCTAGAGGGTGCTCTAGACAGAATGGCTAGTTAGGGTTTGGCAGTGGCGGATGAGTAAGTAGGTTCCACTAGGGTTAGCAGGGATGTCCCATGTAGTCTCCAAATTATTCAAGCCAATCTCATTAAGGGGGTAGTCATGCCCACTGGTCATGAGGGTGTGAATGGAATGGGCAGACTCTGCAGGCTGTGCCACAAAGGGGGTAGAAGCTGCAGGGTCAGCTGGGAAATAAGACTGCTTGATCAGCTCACCTGGTGCTGAGGAGCTAAGGCTAGCTTCCCACAATGAAAAGGAAAGCTTTGAAGTGAAGTGTGGTAGCTGGGATTCAAATTCTTTCGGACACTGTGGTGAGAGGATTGAGTGGGCAATGACTGCTGTGGCAACAGAATGAGTGGCAGATGCAGCAGTCGCTGAGATAGAGATAGTGGTGGAGCTGCTACAAGTCGAAAGAAAACAGTGCGGTTAAGAGAAGAAGCAGTATAGGAAATAGGAGCAGCAGCCATAGCTACAGCAGGATTGCATGCCGGATGTAAAAGGTTCATGACAATGTCTGACACGACAATGGCAGACACAGATTTTCCCCCATTCTCAAGCAAGTTGCATGTCAGAACATCAGTAAGGGCTGCATGTATTGTGCTATGAATGACTTGTGCACAAGCATGGTCCGACCGTGCAAGAGAAATGAAAACAAGTGTTGATGTTGCACGCAAGACGTGCACAGGGCTACGAAGTGCACCTTGAGTGTAAAGGAAATTTGGAATCTAGGAAGACTTCAGAAAAGTGATCAAAATACAAGGTAAGTACCAAAGAGTATACCCTACTGCCACATGAATTCGTTCTTTTATTGTTTTGGAGGCCAACAAATTTATTATTTCGGCTACAAGTTGTAAATTGTTAACAGACCACGAATACACTTTATTACTTCCAACGTGGTCAACCTTGTAACTTTTTTAATGCAAGTGGTCTACTCATGGTGTTCGCTGTTTTGGACTCGAGAGTTGGGTCAAACTGGAGCATCCACCCAACTGCAGCATCTTTGATTGCACGCATGCCGAGGTTGATGCTGTCGGCGTCTTTCAGCTTGTCGCCAACCCATGCTGAGTACCCCTTAGAGATCTCCCCTTTGAACGGCTTTTGGAGGCCAATGTCCGCCGGCTGCAGCTTCGAGGTGCAGCCGGCCGGGATGTACAGCAGCTGCACGTATGGGAAGCGCTCACGCACCCATTCGCGGAAGCTGTCGGAAGCTTGAGGGCGCCATGCATCCAGCACAAGAAGCAGTTTGACTGTGGTGTGGTCCAGGGCATGCGTGGCACACATACGGATGAAGTAGGGCTCGAGGACCATGCAGAACCACTGCTTGGTCGTCTCGACTGTCGCCCAGTGATTCGCAGTGTGCGTGAAGTGCCACTGCGACGTCTTTGTCGCCATGTCCGTGTGCGGCCCGGCAGGGTGGCATGCTGGGGTCTTGCCGGTCCAGATGACCTGGAACGGCAGGACTTCTCCATCCATAGCGCATGCCACCAGCACGGTCACCTGCCGCTTGTCCTCCTTGCCGCAAACCTTTACCTCGTCGCTCCCTTTTGGTGCGTAGGTGTAGCGCGGCGCCGGCACCAGATGACGCCGGTATGGTCGGCGTTGACAACCATGTACGGCTGGATTTTGTGCATGTTGATGTAGAACGCGGCACGGCGGTGCATTGACAGCGCGCGGACCTCCCAGTCTGGCGGAAGTTTCTGGGAAGCGGTGGTGCCGCACCGCCATGTCCACTGTAGTTCATCGCTGACGAACTTCCGGCACCAGCTGCGGCTGAACATGGCCACGGTGGACTTCCCCTCTAGCATGTCCACACCGCGGTCCGCGAGGATGGAGTGGACCCTCTCCTTGATGGTCGCCGAGCACAGTGGAACCCCCTTCTCCTGCATGGCTTTGAGGGCACGGAGGACCTCTCCCTTAAGTGCAGGGTGATCGTGGAAGTAGGATTTCCGTCCACGTGACCCTTGCACTCGGGGAGTGGTGAGTGCCGCGGACTCCTTGGGCATGTCGCCGCCAGCGAGCAGTGCACCGCTGTACCGCGCCTTCAGCTTGGTCATGCATGGCTCGTACCAGCCCTTGACCGTGCTGTAGGACAACTTGTCGTACACAGAGCCTGCGTTGGGTGTGCGGTAGCTGCGTTGGAGGAAAGAGATGGCACCATGGATGGAGCCGCCATGGCGCTGCACTGCTGCGTGAATCGTGGGCACGTGCCCCAGCCCGAACCAATCGGTGTACGAGCCGCATTTTGCAGTGCTGTTTGACGAAGATGTTGACGACGATTGGAGCGACCCGACGATGGCAAGAGGGCCACTGTCACAAGCATCAACATCTGCTTCAGAACCGTCATCTGCGTTGTCGTCATTTGCCAGCTTCTCCAACAGGGCAGCGACGATGGCCTTTTCGGCTTCGGCAATGGCATGGCGCTCGTCTGCCGTCGCCACAGCCGCCACTGCTGCGTCGATGTCATCAAACAACGCCGCATGGACGTCCTCTGCTTCGTCCTCTGCGGCGCGGATGGGTTCTTCGTCCTCGTCGTCAGACAGGACGACGCGCGACCTCTTTCGCGGTAGCGTCTCGTGGATGGACGAGTCCGCGGTCTTCCCTTCGGAGCCTCCAGCAACAGGCACGGTAGAGGCAGACGGGGTCACGGACGGCGGTAAGACAAAGGTCTTTTGCGGACGGCCAGGGCCTCGGCGTGGAGGCATGACCGGTTTCGGCGCTGAGAGTGCTCGTGCGACGTTGGACTGGTGTTCGTCGTGCGAGACACGGCTGAAAAAATTGGTAAGGAGAGACATGTTGAGCAACTGGCACACTGCAATTGCTTGCCCATGCAACAGAGGCCCACTTCTAGTGCTTGGGCGACTCGATGAAGCGCCACGGCAGCGCATGACGACAAACCAGGAGTGACCAACCATGCGGCTCGGCAACGAAAACTGATGTGCACGTCCGAACGTCACCGCGCTCATTGCGCGTGCACGTTTTACGATCTCGAATTCAAACTTCCGGATCTTTGAACAGAGAATTGGCACCGGCATGCCAAAAATACCGGCCAGGAGGTCCTTCACAACAAAATCAAGAAGACGCTAGGACCCTGGTTTGTTGTAATTGACTACATATAAATAATAGAAAATAAAACAAACTTTTCCTACAACCACATAATCATTTTGGACAACGAATTCATGTGGCAGTAGGGTAGTACATTCATACATGGGTTGCATGTATGAAGTAAAATCACCTTGCCGATGATTGCAATGGAAGACCATGTGATAAGTCCATTTTGTAAAGGCTACTTATCTCACCATCTCCTGAAAAATGAGATCTCATTGTGCACGGATTTTGTTTTGTGTTGGTCACATGGAATGAAGCTAACAAAACATCCTAGACCCTTGATCCGTGACAATCGCTTCTTTTAAGCATGTTTTGCTTTCTATTTGTAAGGATGGAATAATGGTGATATTACCTCAACATGACATCATTCAAGCTTTAACGTTTGAGTGAAGGTTGCCATGCAAAAAAAAGTCAGAATTTCATCTTCATATTGGTTGGAAACTTCCTTTGCTGCAAAGTATGCTCCATTCTTGTTTTCCATGCATCGATTGTTATTCATGCATGAAATACATCCTAGTTATTTGTTGACAGCGTGTACATCTTTCAAAGTCCCATGAGATTTCCAGCTAGTGATAACTACATGCAGGAATGCAGGAACTTTTGCATCTTCTCTTCAGAATATGATCATAACAAGTTACTTCAGAATAAAATTCCTATTTGAAGGGTTTTTAACTCATCTTCTTTGAGTATATGAGGGATATCACAATCTTGTTTTTTGATGCAGACTTCCATAGAAAGCCAAAATCTAATGGCATCTGCTCCATAAAGTTTGAAGAAGGTGGATGAAATACAGTTTAAACGTATAGAAGACTACAATGTGGAGGTAGGTGCATACATCCTAGAATACTGTTTTCTCTTTGTCATTTCATTCATTTCCTTAGAAAAAAGAGTGCCAAAGAACTCTCATGGGATGGTACATGTTCTTCTCCTTATGGACATAGATGTATATGTTTTCGTCTCAGAAATGAAATGCTTACAACCTCGACCAATTACATTAAGTATTACAAGATTCTTCCCATTCCCTCAATTTTTTTAATACCATTTTGAGAATATCCAGAAACATATCCTCCTCCATCGTCACATGAATTCTATGGTCCAGGCTCCACCCCTGGTCTTGTGCTTGTGTTGATTTAGCTCATCCAACACCCCACTCTCCTCTTCCAACCAGCCTCGGTCCGAGAAAAGTAGACTCTTTGAGAGACCTTTCATCCACCCTATGCCATCTTTATCATCCCGGTATCATCTTCACCCACCGTGCTGGCATCTCTGATTGTGCCAAAGTTGACAGCCATTGGTTGGACATGTCTTGTTGGACGGGGTGGCATACAACAAGGTGTGTGACACTATCATCTTTCCTTTCCTTTGTTTTCACAGAGTGTTTGGAGAAAACTCGACTTGTTCCACTGTGTGGTGTTTGACCACATCCTCACTCAGTCAAAACCCAAGTTCGATGCCTGCCACTGTTAAGGGCGGCTAAGTAATACTAGATTTAGTCTGCTTCTTTTCTTCCTTGAATTATTTGTACCCTCTCAAGGTTTGTGGCTATCAAACGCGTCACCCCTCCATCCCCCCCTCCTCATCTGCTCACCGACCACCAGCGTGACGACCATGTTGAAGTAAAGGTTTTGGAATGTGCTTTGTTTCTTGTTTTTTTACACACCAATCGGCAACTTCTGGTGAACCACCATGCGCACTGTAGAAGCAACAGCAATAACAGATTACGTTGTTGTTATGGCGATACCTACAGCAAAAGCTGTACATGCAACCAAGGCAGCAAGGGTGGCAAAAAGAAGTGGTGGCTACAGCTCTAGTTTTTGTGTACATGCGTGGCTACTGGTGCTGCTGCTCATGCGGCTGTTGCTGGTGCTAGTGCTGCAGCGGATGAAGCCGCTGATGACGCTGGTGCTGCACTAGACGCAGTGCCTCCTAACACTGTCTCCGCTTTCGCCATTTAGCCAGAAGGGGCAACGCCAGGCACCCATCGTGCGTGCGTATGTGTGTGCGTGCATGTGTGCATACGTGTGTACATGTTGAAAAATTGCCCCTCCGCATGCCCAAGTGCGGCGTCGGGAGGCGCCGACGACCCGCTAGAAAGTGGAAACTCTGCGCCAGCGGATCTAGAGACTCGAGGATTGCTCGGATCCTAAAATGGCGGATTTCCCCGTCACTTTTACAAGTCGCTAAATCCAGTGGAGGTTGTTTCGCCGGAATCAGACAAGTGTCGAGGGAGATATGGCCTTCCAAAAGTTTAGGTGTGCACAGCGGCTCTGGGAGCCGGCTGCGACTCAAAATCCGGTGGATAATGGACCGGATTGAGTAACAAAAATACCATCTGGAGAAATTGCTCCGGAAGGCCTGCCGAGGCGTCCGGTGGATGATCCACCTGATCAGATGGATCATCCACCGGATCCTGTAGTGCAGGTTGTTACTGAGGGACTTAGCCAAAATCATGGCTCAGCGTCCGAAACTCAGTAGTACGTTTTGCTACTCGGGGAATTGGTCAAAATTTTGCCTGCAGGTCCGCGGACAGGTTTCGAACGTCGTCACACCCCATCACCAAACTCGACCCAAAAGTGGGGAGGGTGCGTGGAAACAGTGCAGGGGACCCCCACACCATGTGCAATGGGATCTGCACCTTGGGAAAGGCGCTTCGCACGTGAAGGAAGGCGCCACGGCGAGTGGCTGCGTCAGGCTTCTGTGGTGGGTGAGACCCGCCCTTCGGCAAACGTAACTTGGGCTACACTTGGTCAAATTACGCATGGTTTGGTGTGTTGGAAAGCTCATGACTAGCCCTATAAATGTTGTGATCATGTCCATGTACAAAAACTAATGAAAATTTGCGTTATTCCCTTCGCAAAAGTGACTGTCTCTAATTGCCTGCTCACATAGCGTGAGGCAACAAGAAAGCTCACGCTCAGTCTCATATTCGCCCAAAACAGAAGAATTGAACCACTAGAGACGATCAGAAAAACTTCGGGACCGCACCACATGGATTCCATCCTAACACTACGTGCGTGCATGCATGTGTGCGTATGTGCATGCATGCGTACATGTGTGTGTGTGTGTGTGTGTGTGTGTGTGTGTGTGTGTGTGTGTGTGTGTGTGTGTGTGTGTGTGTGTGTGTGTGTGTGTGTGTGTGTGTGTGTGTGCGTG
>SZWC01010946.1:75985-96180 GCA_023375785.1 Penium margaritaceum
CTCTCTCTCTCTCTCTCTCTCGCTCTCTCTTTCTCTCTCTCTATCTCTCTCTCTCTCTCTCTCTCTCGCTCTCTCTTTCTCTCTCTCTATCTCTCTCTCTCTCTCTCTCTCTCGCTCTCTCTTTCTCTCTCTCTATCTCTCTCTCTCTCTCTCTCTCTCGCTCTCTCTTTCTCTCTCTCTATCTCTCTCTCTCTCTCTCTCTCTCGCTCTCTCTTTCTCTCTCTCTATCTCTCTCTCTCTCTCTCTCTCTCGCTCTCTCTTTCTCTCTCTCTATCTCTCTCTCTCTCTCTCTCTCTCGCTCTCTCTTTCTCTCTCTCTATCTCTCTCTCTCTCTCTCTCTCTCGCTCTCTCTTTCTCTCTCTCTATCTCTCTCTCTCTCTCTCTCTCTCGCTCTCTCTTTCTCTCTCTCTATCTCTCTCTCTCTCTCTCTCTCTCGCTCTCTCTTTCTCTCTCTCTATCTCTCTCTCTCTCTCTCTCTCTCTCTCTCTCTCTCTCTCTCTCTCTCTCACACACACACACACACACACACACACACACACACACACACACACACACACACACACACACACACACACACACACACACACACACACACACCTGGCTTATCTAAAAACGAGAAACTTTGCCAAAACCTGATTTGAAACTTTTTTTCAAAAGTTTGATGACATTTCTACTATGTAATCCAAAATAAGGACGTGTTAATTGGCGTTGTGTCCCTCGTCCCAGTGGGTGGTGAAAACATGAGGATGGATATAGGCTTGTCTAGTTGAACCTACATTGCAACTCCGTCCTTGGGACATAGCACCACAACACAATTGGGAGAAAATAGGTGTAATACTGGCATGAGTGACGCTCACCACACAGAGGGCATTGTGTAAGAATTAAGAGGGGTGGAACGAAGGCAGCTGCAGAGGCAGGAAAACCAGAGTTACAAGAAGAATCCGTACTTGTGATGCAGAGAAAGCTAGTATCAGCTGTGGCTGAGACGTCTAAAGCTATTGTGGTGGTAAAACTGGCTATGTGGGTGCGACTAGTCCAGGGAGAAGAGAAAGCTCTAGTGGACATGATGGCAGAATTGCTCATTGAGCGGATGGAGAAGATACAAGATGTAGTAGCAATGGCTGCAACATAGCAGATCTAGAGGTTGTGGTGGCAATAGAGCCAGCTACGGATTCTAGCTTTGTCCTGTTGTTAAGCTCTTCCCCGGCGACTGGGCTTGAGTGATAACCTCGTCCATTTTACCACCAGCTGTAGTTGTAGGTGTTCGTTGTTAACTCTCCCCTGTACATGTATTCCTTGATTTTGGCCAGGAGTGTGCAGGGCATGTTGAAGTAGCGACTGGAAGCGACACAAAGTGAGCGCATGTGCCACCCGGGGGCTATGCGCTCGCTTCTCTCCTAACAGCATAGCCTCAGCTCCACTCGGCAGTTACATGCAACACTCTTGGTTTTTTAGCATTGACCTAGTTTCTTCGACACTTCATCACCGAGCTACTTTGCATTGTTTTATACTAAACTGAGATTAGTCTTAGATGTTCAGTGGGCTTAGATTGGACTGGTATGTTCCAATTCAAAAATTGGAACTGTCCTTGTCACAGTTTTTTTGGTCTTGAGAGGCTTTTTCCCTCAAGTTTGGAGGAGCGCTGATGAGCCTCACTTGCCGGCTGCTGGAATAGCTCGTCTATCATGACTCACCAATAGGTATCTTACCCATTAATGTGTGCGTTGAGTTGCGCAAGCTTTGGAAGCCATAGATTTGGGTATGTTTTTCCTGTTTCTTCACCAAATCAAGCAAGGCTAGTGGCAATGGATTCGTAGTGCTCTTGTTACGTGAGATATGTGAAGTGGCAGAAAAGGTAGAATTAGACATTGTAGCTGCACCAAGAAAGCCAGACGCAAGGCTCATGGATACCGCAGCTAATCTGCTGATGATGCAGAGTTTGTTGTGCCATTAGTGTGAGAGAAGGCAGGAGAATCTGTGGCATCATGCTACTGTTGTTGTCAAGGTCTACCACAAGATGATGCAGGAGGAGCGGCGGTTACGGTTCTGAGAATAGAACCAGAATTGCGGTTCCAATTCTGGGTAAGAATCGGAATCGCGATTCCGGTTTCAGAATAGCGACTCTTCTTGGAATTGCGATTCTTGTCACGGTTCCAGTAACACAAACAAACAGGAAATTTTTCAACAACAATGGTGCCATTCGAGTCTTGCCATCAAACACAAAAGGCCAGAATGGAGGACCGCTCGGTGTTGCACACCATCATGAGGCCGGTAAAGTCGGGGAAGCCTGCCCTTGTGGCAACATCCGATGCCACATCAGCAGTGGCGCAGCCTCGCCCTCCCTCCTTCCCCATCCGCAATAACAGTTTGAATGCACGAACGACATAGTTCATGCCTTCCACTGTTTGAGATAGCTGGGCAAGGTGGCTCATCAGAGCCCGTGCGTGCTGCTGAGGCTCAGGGGCGAGCCTAACCTACAGCCAAGTGCGACCTTACGAGAGGTTCGGCGACATCGTGCAGAGTTGAACAAGTCCCATCCAGCTTAACTTTGACATTGTTCCCCCCCCCCCCCCCCCCTCCTCCCTTCCTTGAGAGCCCGGGTCATGGAACCTCGATTCTAGGACGATTCTAAAATATTGGAATCGGAATTGCAATTCCAATTCTGGAATTGGAATTGCGATTCCAGAATTGCGATCCTAAGAACCTGTGTGCACCCTTAGCTGTAGATACTGCTTCTACGGCCGGGGTGCGGGAGCTGAAAAGAATCATGGCTTCTGTGGGCTACTTCAGCTGCTACCTGCTGCTACTGCTGAGAGTACATACTGTTTCTAGTGCTACTTGTTAGCTGCTGCTGCTGCTGCTGTTTCTTTTTTTTTTTTTTGCTTCCAATGAATACAGTAGCAAAGAACCGTATGTCAGGCTGACTACGTCTGAATGTGCTTGCTACTGCTCTTGAATACTGCAGCCGTCACTGGCTGCTGAAGCTAGTCTCTAATGTTGGTGACTGCGGCTGGCGTCAGCTGTTGTGGAAGGCAGATGCTGCTGATGTCCTGCAACTGCTCCTAATTTTGATGTGGGGATGGTCACTGTCAAGGGAAAGCAGCTGAGGGGCAGTGGAGGAGACAAAGAAAAGCAGCCAAGACCAGCTCCGGATGTTGCGGTTCCTATTGCTACCACTGAATCCAACAGTAGCTGGTTTCTATGCCCTACTTCTGCTGCTTTTAATGTGCATCTGCTCCTTCTTTCATGCATAGATGGCTGTTGATTAGGAAAATCAACCAGGGGAAACAGTGGAAGAGGTTCCGCATGGACTACAGCTGAGACGGGTTGCAGCTGTTGGGGCATACTACTGCTACTACTAATTGTACAAGCAGCTGACTGCTGATTGCAGCAGTTTCTGGCTTCTACGGCCTGCTACTGCTGCTGCTGTAGCGTGATTGTTCCTCCTCAGGTGCGGAGATTCCTTCCGAAAAAGGAACAATAGGGGAGGGCAGCAGCAAAGGAGAGACTGCAGCTAAGACCAGCTGCAACTGCTGCTGCTTCTTAATGCTGCTGCTGACTACAGCAGGAGCTGGCTTCTGCGGCTTGTCACTGCTCTCAACTGAAGAAGTGGCTAGCTTTGATGACCTGCTGTTGCAGCTGATGTCGTGCAACTGATCATACTTTGAGGCAGAGGTGGTTGCTGAAAAGAGACAGTAAGTGAAGGCAGTAGGTGTGGAGATGTAACGCGGCTGAGATCGACTGTGGTTAGGGCAGAACCTGCTGCAACCTCAGCTTGTTGCTGCGGCTTTCCACAACTGCTCTTTTCTGCAGCAGTTTCTGGCTGTTCAGCTGCTTCCTTCTAGACGCAATTCTGGCAGCTGGCAGTCCACATATCAGAAAAGAATTTTTCACCCATCCACATTCTCAATTCAAGGAATCTCAACTCAAGGAGGTTTTCATCCGCACTGCTTTGACACAAGATGCTGGTGAAACCTTCTAACGGGGAAATCAAGAGAACGTGAGGGAGCAAGGGGATGCCATGGATCAAGCTTGGAACGTAGAAAACATGGAGGAACAAAAACACTGTACTGTTTTTTTTATTCGCCTGCATTCTAGAACCGAATAAGGTGACACTGGATTCCGACTATAATTTATGACCATGTAACTCTGGGCCTGTTTTTTCCAAGGCCACTAGTGTTATCTTGGAGTTTTTTTTTTTTTTGGTTGAACTACCGTTCATCTCCTTGGTGTGTCCCCAGAAGCTTGGCAGTCGAGTCTTAAAAGTTTAAAACCTTGAGACCGAAGTCACACGGGGGAGCTGCGAAGAGAGCTCACAACTCATAGCTTTTCCACCCATTCCAGATGGCCAAGCAATCCATCTGCAAGGGACTGCATGCATTAGAAAGCATTCCAATGCTTGAAGAATCCCATGTCCATGCGCACGCCCTGGGGGACTGCGCCTGTGGTTATCTCATGTTCCGCCCGCAGTCCCTTGGAGACTGCACACAGGACATGAAACTGTGTGTTGACCGTTGGGGATTTGGTAGATTCCATAGTGATTTGTCCATGATAACCAAGTTTATTGTGCGCTTGAATAGTCAAAGGAGAACATTTAATTTAGTCAAACGTAAGAGACACTACAGTGGGTTGGCTTGCATGCGGATGAGGTGAGAAGGCAGAGCGTCGGGAGAGCAGCTTGCCCATACGTCACCTCCACAAAGCTTTACTACCACCACTTGAGTCAAGCCAGATCCCACCAAATCATCGGTGAGCGGCTGCTGCCAGAAAAATCTGGCAGCAGAATTCCAACAGAGTGAGCACTCTGAAACTGGACATCACCACACCTGCGTAGAGGTCAGCATGTGTACTATGAAAATCAACCGAAACACCCTACACTGTTTTCGGCAGCATTCTTGTCCCTTAGTTTGATAGGAGCACCATATACCATGTTGTTCAACATTTTGCATCCTTGATGGAGAGGGAAAACATGGAATAGTCCTCGGCAGATGCCGACTATCATGGCCCGTAGGCATGTCTCTCAGGAATGCTGATATACAAAAGATGTGTAAGTAAACACAACAGGAAAGAAGAGTGTTGGAAACATTAGGACCAACATTACCAACTCTCTAATTACAATTCCCGGCTTGAGGTGAATCCTTCCATGACCTTATCGCGCATCCCACTATTCATTAGGGTGAAATTACTCAGCCACTATAGAAACGCCAACTGTGAAACTCAATTTCTCCACATTAGTAAAACCGCGTGAGGGGAAGAGAACGAGAGCATGCGGGAGAGAGAGAGAGAGAGAGAGAGAGAGAGAGAGAGAGAGAGAGAGAGAGAGAGAGAGAGAGAGAGAGAGAGAGAGAGAGAGAGAGAGAGAGAGAATCCCATGGCTCAAGCTTCACTTGGATATTATACCTGATATTTGAATTCTCCCATAGGTGAGTGATACAATAAGAGCAAGAGAGCGAGATTGCATGGATGTTGTCATAAAACTGGTGGTATTCCAACATGGCCCGACGAGTCCTCTGTGTTCACAGCCATGTTTTGTGCGAGTTCTGAGTCCAAGAGTGAGCTTTCTGGTCTCCTCACGCTACATGTGTGGGAACTGGATAGAACTGTGTGACATTCACTTTCGCAAAAAGAAAATTGTTTTTTTTGTGATAGTTATTGCGCATGGACATGATTTGAAAAGTCACAGTGCTACACTAAAGCTTTTCAATGGATGAAACCACGTACAATGTGGTTAAATGTAGCTTTCGCTATGTCAGCTAAGGAGCAGCACACCAATCCAGCCACTCAGTTAGCGGAGTACATGATGCTTGCCTGCCGAGGAACCCTCGCACATCAAGAATCCATCAAAATGCATTTCCCGAGTTTCATATGTCCCTACATGTAGTGGAGGTCTTCCCTGTGCTTTTAGAGTGTGTTTTGATTAACTAATAGTTGACTTTGGTGACTGGGTCCAAAACCTGACTGCGGACTTGTCGTCAATATTTTGACTGTCTATGAGAAACAAACTGTATTACGCGGACTCTCAGCCAGGAATTTGGCTGTCCACAGTAACAACATGTACTACTGATTCTAGTAGAAATTAACCCAGAGTCATCTGAAAGTTTTATCCGTAGGATATACCTTGTTACCACGTCCAGTGGATTCATCCCCCGGATGCCAAATAATGGCTAGGTCCCTGAGCCTCGACACACACCCTAACTTTGAGAGCCCATAACTTCTTTGTTACCTGACAGATTATGGAAACTTCAGCTGCACCAAATTCAAGAACTCGTCTACTTTCAGGAATATCCATCTAATCTTGATTTGGAGTACTCTCCAGGCAGCTAAAGTGAAATGCGATGATTTTTCTCCTTCCAGCAGATTGTTGGCGCTTCCGAGCGCCATATCCGGGCATGCGGAGAGGCAAATACAACATTCTCCCCATTTTATCTTCCATGCCCACTTCTCCTGCTTGCTCATACTCATCTTGCAGTGCATCCTCCAGCCCTTCAAAGCTGATCATCCCAAGGACGGCCACGCTCATGACATGCCAATCCACGGGTCTCTTTGGTCAAGCAATCCGCAAGCATGTGGTGTGTCCTACAATGCTGTCGCTCTACCTATCTCTTCTCTAGCATGTCCCATACGTAATGGTACTTCATGTTGATGTGCTTCGTCATCATGTGTTGCGTCAGATTGTTGGTCAGTGAGATAGACCCAGTGTTCTCCTACACCATTGTTGGTTCTTGTTGCGACACACCTACCCCTCCCATCTTCCTCCAAAGTCACACTGCCTCCTTGGCCGCTTCGACACACGAGATGCACTCTAACTCCATTGTGGATGTGGAAGAACATGCTCCTCCAGCGAGGAAGAACATGTAGTAGGATGTCAACTTCCACTTTTCCACATAACCTGTGTAGCCGACAACACGAGGGGTAACAAGGGGTCACATCGTCCCTTGCTGTTGAACCTAAGGCACCCATGCCCCATTGCGTGCAAGTGCGAGAGAACACGCTTAACCGCCTTCCAATGTAGTGGCCCTAAATCAGCCACATATCTGCTCACTTGGCCCAGTGCGTAAGCCAAGTCCAGTCGAGTGGCCGCCATGGCCTAGATGAGGCTATCCACTGTTGATTGGTAGGACACCCTTGTTATGTCCATCCATTCTTTTTTTTTTTTGCGGTGTCATCGCAGCACTCATTTCAGAGGTTGCAGAAACACGACTGCCAAATGGTTTGTCGTCCTCCATCTTGTACTACATAAGCATCTTGGCCACGTATTTGGCCTACTCCTACCTCAAGCGTGCACGTCCTCCACTTATGCGTAATGCTCATCCCAAGGTTGTACTCCAGCTCCCCCATGTCTGACATCTGGAATCTATTGCTCAACTACTCCAGTTGATGTAGGCTTGGCAGGTCCGTTGAGCAAAAAATCAGGTCATCCACGTAGAATGCAGCGATCTGATGGAGCTCCTTACCGCGCTGCATGTACACACTATGACCCAACTCACAACGTTTGAAGCCAAGCTGTGCCATGAAGTTTTCCATATATTAGTACGAGTATCAAGGCACTTCTTTTTGCCCATACAAGGACTTCCACAGCTTGCACACCTTGCCCTCCGGTGCCTTCACCCCCTTTGACACCTCCATGTAGATTTCACAACCATTTGGTAGAGCTCCATATTCTTTGCGTCTGCCACCGCGAGGATTGCCGGGATGCTTGTGAACTTGTCGTCATAGTGCTTGCCCTTACGATACGCGTATCCTTTTGCCACAAGTTGCGCATTGTTTTTATCAACCACACCTTCCTTCTTGTTGGTCTTCAGCACTCACTCTGAGCAGCTGACATTGGCATCTTTTCGCCTGTCAACTAGCTCTCACGTGTTGTTTTGCGTGATGGATGCCAACTCTGGTTGCATTGGTACGTCCCATTTGCTCTCCTTCGGGTCGTGCAAACGCCTCTTTCACAGACGCATTGGTTTGTTGATGTAGCTAGCATGGAAAGAGTCATGCCGATCCATCGGTTGGTGCTTGCATCGAAGCGTTTCCCCACTCTTTGCTGCCTTCCACTACGACGCCACAGTTTTGGTGGCATCTCATCGCTTTACTCTGATCCCTCTGACTTTGCAAGCTCCGACGGAACATCGCCTAGATGGTTCTCCAAGGGTCTCTCCCCCTCTCATGAAACATTACCTGGACAGATGGAGCGTCAAGTTGATTTTTCACGAATGCTTGAAGTCCACCCCACCAAGAGTGTGCGCCTTCGTACCTTTTGTACCTCATCTACCGAATCCTTCCGTGGATCTCCTCATCAACTTCACAGTCATCGTAGTCTATCACCTCAGTTGTTTCTTCGCTCTACAGATGCGATCGAGAGCCGTATCCTTGACTTTGGCATCCACCGGGTCCTTCTTGTAGTCAAGGAGCAGGAACCACTCCCCCTTCTTTGGAGAATCTACCATGCCCTTGTCGCTACTACTCATGTAAATGTGTTGCTCGTCCAACTCGACATCTCAAACGCGAATGACCCCCTTCTTGCATATGTCCCAGAGCCGACACGCCTTATGCGTGCTCCAATAGCCAAAGAAATGATATTGTTTTGCCTGCGTCTCTAGCTTCCTGTTGCACCGCAACACAGCCTGCACAATCACATGCGCCTTCCACATTTTTCTTTTCCAAGTGTGTCAAAATTGACTCGCATCTACTCCAAACCTCTTGTAGCATCTTTTAGCCACTCTTCTCCTTCAGCGTCGTTGTAGGGATGAGGCCGATTGTGTAGCTTGCCATGCGCACAGATTCCGCCCAGAAGCTTTGCAGCAATCAACATGATCCAAAAAGTTTTTAGTAGCATGTGGTCCGCCTGCTCTGCCATGCCATTAGAAAGAACAAAAAACAATGCTTTTTGCTCCTATTTTATTCCCTGCTACTCCAGCCACCCACTGTATCCTACCACGTCGTTGTCGTTGCATAGCGTTATGAACTGAAGTACTTGATTCAACCTTTGGTGGAAACACCCTATATATGTCTTTGTAACACATCCTCTATCGAGGGCCGGGTGCAACCCTCGGGCTTCCTAGGTGCTGAGGTAGCCCCTCCTCACCTCATTCGGTTACGAATAGAGGTAAAACCAAGGGCAAATTGACAAAATATTCCTTCTTCTAGAGCAGTCCTTGTACGAAGTGATGGGTCTTCATCCAAGTCCGTGCCTTCCTCAAACCTAAAACCCTGCAAAATCGGAGGCTCTTATCTGACTAAGGTTCCTTACGGAATACTCCTATCTGACACGTTTCACCGAGTCTTCACGTCATGTCAAGTCCACTCGTTGACGTTGTTACTCTTTACACAGAAGTTATTCGGATTACTTATGTTGCGTCAGTCATCTCCCCTTTTAAGAGAAATTATTGGGAAAAATTTGAGCCACCGCAGCCGATGTATCCGCCTGTTGTTTGATGGGTATACGACAGAGCCAACACCTTAAGGTTCAATCACGGTGCAATCTCAAAGCTTCTCCAGACTCGGAATTATCTTATTTTGTGAAGGTTTCGTATTTAAAAATGTTTTTTATATCTTTGGATTCCTATAAAGTAATTTCTTCATAGCTGGTTGTTCGCATAGTTTCATATAGATCGAATTTGCCATGAATTACGGTGTGAACGCTCGGATGTAACGTTTAGGTGGGAGTAGATTATGTACCAAACTTGCCAGAGGATAAAAACATGTATCATCCCTGACCTTTACATACTGGAATCTGAATTTTTTCGGTTAGGGCTTACTAATGACGCGCTTTTCATTCGTCGCCTCGTATTGTGGCGAGGCGTCAAGTCATCGGCGAGGATATATCTGCGCTAAAACAAACGGTGAAGTATCTGATGTTCACCTCCGAGCTAATGCAATGCAAGACGTTTTACCTGGGCGACGTTTCCGCTTGCTCTTAATTGGCAGGGTGCTAGATAGTTTCGCCGCCGACGACAACTCGCTCTCTTTCCAACCTGGACATTGTCGCTCAGAATCTATCGGCGTCCATGCTCCTACGGCGGGCGCTTCTGTGCGGCAACCTAGCCGACTCGGGAGAGTTGACGATCTACAGTTTTCTCGCCGTAGCATCTCCGGATATCAGGCTCACTTTGACTGCACCAAATTCTATGTTCTCGAGTGCGACCAATCTGGGTAAATCACATCCAGATTCGTTGAAAGGGACCATCACAGTCCCAGCTACCGCGAAGCATAGGAATGACCTGAACCTATAAAAAAACCGCAACAACCAAATGTTCGGAAAGGGCTTATCGAAACCTGTTTTGACATGAAATGTTTTGAGAAAAAGATGAACATGGTGCAATTTAAAGATATGACCAAAACAGAATACTCTCAAGTTCTAAAGAAGGTGGGGCGTTTGTGGAAAGGTGTGTTCTTGGCTCTTCAGTATCCAACTAACTGATACAATCTTTCCAGCGAGTCCTTTACAAAACAGACCACCTCTAAGGAAACTCTAACCTGTAGCAGCATTGCGCCTACATCTCGCTACAAAGAACTTTAAACATCATTCAAGTTTTGAAAAAATAACGGATTTCTCATAAAATTTGGACCTTTATCAATAACGTAAAGACAACATCACAAACATAATTTTCGAAAAAAAAACTACATAACATAATGATGAAAGTACAATACTCAACGGAAGCCAAGGAACATGAATAAGAATTATTTCTAATGAAAAGAATATTAGAAAGCTTTGGTCAAATTTTCACAATAATGTTTCATCCATTTTAATACAAGGCTACACTTGTTACATAATTGTTTTCTTAGAACAAAATTTATCTTTAAATGAAATATATGAATAGTGGCTGATTAGAAATTTATAAGTACTTAGATTTGTGCACTATTAGTGGTTGTTTTTCAACAGATGTCTCAATTGTTTAAGGGAATAGGAAGCGTAGGAAATTCCCATGACAATATATGAAGACGGTCTGTTTTTGTACAAAGTGCAAAAACACTAATGCTTGGATGACATTGATAAATCCTTTTTCTAAAGTGAGTTGTAGGCCATATATTGAAAAAATCACTAAAGTGGTGAGATCTTAAAATCAATCAATCGTCACAATCTGAAACCAATTCCTTGGTAACGATGATATGGTGAATCATCGTTGTTTATAGAACTCTGCTAAGTAATGTCTAAATTTAAAGAGAGAAAAAAATATTTTGATAAGTTAATCTATCCGTAGTAATTCTCATTTTTTTTGTTTTATGTCGTTTGACTCATTACTAAAGTTTGTTTTCTCGTCTTGAAATGGGTTTCGATTGAATTCTTTTGATCCTTCCAAGTGTTTTACACATCATGGCTCTTAAATGTTTTTAAGATTTTGTTTCTTTTTCAGGTCTATCCAATTAAAAATTCTTGGTCTTAAACTGTCTTGAAGAATTATAAGTATAAATTATGTTACAGATTCATGTATACTAAGAAGTAATGTTTCATTATGGTTGTATTTGTACTTATTGTTTTGTCATAATGATGAAATATTCACGCTTAGAAGAAATTTGTTATTTGATAAGAAAACTGATGAACACAAGAATGAACTAGTTATTGATCCGATTTCTAAATCGACGTGTATTATGTTAAAGTAGCATACATTTGACGCTACATGTGGTTGCAGGCCTAGTTTAGTCCCAAATTAGTTGTTTTTCGTGCAACACATACGTCTCGCTACTCAGTGTTCCTTAAGAACACGCTTGGCTTTCGCTTGAGTGATTTTGGTTGAGTCTCGCGTGGCTCACCAAACCATGTGGCGAGCCACACGAGACTTGGGGTGCGACTCGATAGCGGTCACTCACCGAAGCTACTCTCACTCACTTTTCCATTCAACTTTCCTAATTTTACTGTCCTTGACCCGCTCTCGCTCTAAGTCCTCAATTTCTTGATACCCCATCACGGCTCTGGAGAGTGCCCCCCTCCCTCACAACTCTTGAAAGCTCATCCACCTCATAGCCAAGAAGGACAGTTAGCTCAGCGGCTAACTCCTCGCTCCACTTGCCTCCGGCCTTCTCCACTCTCCTCCATCCTCCCTCTCACAGCCTCTCCCTCCCCCTCACCCTACCGTCTTCTACATGGCATCAAGATGTTGAGGGCCTATGGGCTCCGCGTCTCTTACTTCCACTTCCGCTCTCCACTCTGCTGCTTCCGTCCCCGGTTGCCATCGGCGGCTTTCGCCGCTCCTTCAGCAACTGCCAGCGCCGCTTCCATTGCTGCCTCTTCGCCCCGTCACCATCGCTTCGGCCGTCGTCCAACGTCGTGGGCGCCGTCTACCTCCTCCTCCCGCCAAGTCTGCCTCTTTTACATGGGTTCCTTATTGTTCCATCCCCCTCTCTTTTTCCAGTTCCCGTTTTCTTGCTCTTCCCTCCTCTCTCTTGATCGTTTTTTTGCCCTTCTTGTCCTCGTCATTTTTTCCCTCTACTCTTCCGTTGCACGCTCAGCATCTACTCCTGTTTTTCCTTTTGAAGGTTTGTTTCTCCCCTCCTCCCTCTATGCGGCTGGCCCGGCCTCGGCCCCCGCATTGTGTGTTTACCATGCGCTCCTGCTTCAGGTTCCTACCCAGTGCCTCCCTCGCTCCGATCCTTAGCTCAGATCCGGCCTCTTGAGCTTGGTCTCCCCCTCCATCCCTCTTCAACCTAGGCGCTAGGCCGTTGGTTCTACTGTTTGGTGGTTCTAACCTCCTGGATCTTCTTGCAAGCATTAAGACTCTAGAATCTAGACTCTGAAGTTTGAACTCTGGACCCCCGGCCCCTCTTGCTGCGTGTGGCCTTCGGAAACCCACCCCCCCCGTTGTCCTTCCTTCCTTGCATGGCTCTCTAAGCTTCGGGCCAGGTGCCCCTAAATGGCCTCTTCGCCTTTCTTGCCTCTGAGACTTGCCCTCATGGTATTATCCCTCTTCCTTCCTTCTTCTTCTTCTCCCTCTTACTTCCTTACATCCTTGTTCCTCTTTTTGTCTGTTGACCTCTCCTTTTTTCCTATTTCCCTTCTACACGTGTCCACAACCTCTTTTTTTTCTCTCTCCTCTTTTCTCCTCTCCTCCCTATCTAGCTGTGTATCTCCACCATCTTTGTGCCTCGAGTATGCTCTATCTACACCTTCTGTGTGCCCTTGTGCAACTCGTGTCCGCGTTTTTTTCTGTTGTGCCTTATTCTTCTCCTTGCCTTGTCCTTCCTTTTTCTCCCCCGAGCGCTTCTTTTACTCTTGTCAGCCTTGGTTCTCCCTTCATTCTTCTATGCATGCGTGCATACTCCTCTTTTTTCTTTCTCTCTCTCTCTCTCTTCCTATCTTTCCCTGTCTCTTTCTCTCTCTCTCTCCCTCTATCTTTACTTGACATTTTCTTTCTTCCTCTTCTCTTTCTCTCTCTATCTCTCTCTCTCTCTCTTCCCCTCCCTCGCACTTCCTTTTGTTCTTTCTATGCCGCTCCCACACACTCACTTGTCATGCTCCTTTGCTGCTCTTACGTCCATCTGTCTTCCCATTACTTGTTTTTTCCTCTGGTTCCCACCCCTCTTATTGATTTCCTTTCCCTCTTTCCCCTGATTCACTTCCCTAAATACATACCTGGGAGTATGGTTCATCCCTCTCCTCTGTTTATAGCCCGATCTTCTTGTAGTCGTACATTCTTGTCGTCCCTTGTCCCTTGATCTACGTCCAACAACGTCATGGAGAATCTTAGTTTTTCTAGTGCCTTACTTGCTGCCGTTGTAGCCCGTGCCGCCTGGGAGCAGGCGTCCCATTCAAACATGTCCTTTCGCCCCCCGAGCCCTCATACATCCATAAATCTTGGCCACGTTGACAATTTTGTCATCCTCTCCCCTCAGTTTGCAATTGCAGCTGTTGTCAGCGCGGCCTTCTATTGTCTCTATTCAACTACCCCTTCTATCTCTCTTCATCAGCTTGATCTGTACACGTAGACTACCACCCTTATAGATCGCCCTCTTGAGGCTTGATTTACCCTTTTCGATCTCTGCTCCTCCTTCTCCTTGTAGTTTGCCACTTCTCTCCTTTAGAATCTTTGATCTTGGTGTTGCCGTCTAGGCATGTATTTGGGTGCATATCTGGGCCACGCGGAGCTACTACACAATAAGCTTCTCAATACGTGCCCCTCCATGACAGTCCTCTTGTCACCTTGGCGTTACTGGTCTTAGACGTACCTTTTTCCGTGCTCTGTCTTCCTTTCCCCTCGCCCATACCCTTCAAGTTCCGTATCTGACTTTTTGGGCAATCTAGCCAGTGTAGTTTTATGGGCTTTGCTCCTCCCAGGCACTCTCCCAGATTACTTTCCCTTATGCTAAGCACGTCTTGTTTGATGTTCTGCTTGGTCTCCTCCCACCTCTTGTGGCTAGTGCCCTTCTGTTCGTGCTCCATCCGGCGGAGATGGTGGTGGTGGTTGTGGTGGTGGTGCTCGTCCGCCCACGTGTTGAAAATACAAGATTTTGGGTCGGTGTCACAATGAGTGCCCACTTCCCTGGTTCCTGATCTTCGTGAGCAACTTGTGCACTAGCATGCCCTTCTCTATGGTCCACTTACGTTGCTCCTAGCGGTCCTCCAGCTAAATTAGTTTCTGTCGCTCCTTTGCTCGTCATCGTCGTCTGTCCACCGCAAGTGCTTTCGGCTCCACCTCTTACAGGGGATGTCATCATCGCTCTCATCCGTAATGTCTTGGCTGATGTCGTTCATGGTGGCACCCTATCAGCCAGTAAGTCTCCTTTATTCGATCTACACGTTGCCACACTAGTTGAGGGTGTTTACATGATGATGGTTGAGGCTAGCTTCCTTGATCAAAAACGTAGCTTTTGGTCTGAGGTAGCATGCTATCGCACATGTTTATAGAACCGGATCCCGCATGGCCCACTTACCCTCCACACTACCCCATTTCTGCTTTTCGTTAGTTGATGTGCCGACCTTAGTGAGACTGTGGTTTTGAGCACCATGGCTACTATCTATCTTACTCCCCTCTCTAGGTCTGGCAAGCTGGATGTTCCAGGCTACTTGTGTGTTAACCTTGATGTTGCACTTCATTCTCATGCACACCGCTTATGCGAACCGGTCGCCCATTGCCTCATCAAGTCTTGTCACGCTTGTTTCCTTCATTCCTTTTCCTACCTCCTTTTCTACTACGCCTTCGGCATTCCCCCCACCACTCCCCTCCCTCCTTCCCCCCTCTCTAGTAGTTTTTACTCCCCCCCTTTCCCCCTTAGCTCTTCCCCCCCCTCCGCTCTTGCGCTCTCTTTGCCTTGCCTTCTGTTGCCTTATACCTTCCATTCGGGTCATGCCCACTGTAGCCACTTCTTTCATCTTTTATTTTTCCATGCCCTCAATGTCTGCATTGACCATCGCTTTGTCATTGCGTTGGCTTCTACTACCTGTGCCCTTACAGTCACGTCTCTCTTGTCCACTTCCTCTTCTCCTTCCCCACTTGACGAGTTTGATCCCCCCACTCTTGCAAATGCATCGCTCCTCTAAATGCTACTACCTAGCACAAAGCCGTTGTTGTAAAGCTTGTCGCTTTAGGTGAGCATATTATGCTAAAACTCGTTGTACTCCCTCCGGGTCGCACAACCATCAAGGCCAAGTGGATCTTGCAGAGAAGTTCACCACTTCGGATGCCCTCGATTGGTACAAGGCTCGCCTCACCACAAGGGGCTTCTTAAAGGTCCCTGTTGTTGACTTTACTGGCACCTCTGCCCTTGCCAGCCGCTTCATGGCTAAGCGCATCGTCATTTGTAACGTAGCTCACTTTTGGTAAGAAGTTCCTGAGATGGAAATGAAAAACACCTTTCTGCACCGTTGTCTTCAGGAGGAGCTCTACATGGTCCGGCCTCGTTGCTTCTCTGGTGACAACGCATGGGTCTCCCGTCTCCGTCGCACACTCTATGGTCTACGTCAGTCTCCACATGGTTGGATCAAGGATCTTTCATCCAAGCTTGTCTGTTTCGGCTTTCGTCTCAAGAAGTCTCACCCTTCCCTCTTTGACGGTGGCACAACTCTCAAGCCCACGTTCATTTAAGTGTCTGTGGATGACATCCTCATCACCTATGCTTCCTCTTCTATCATGAACAAAGCAAAGGGTCACCTATGCTTTGCATGCAACATGAAGGATCTTCGCCTTGCGACCATGTTCTTGAGGATGCAGATTCAACGATTACTCCGTTGTTTGTTGATTCATCAGGAGCACTCCATTTAGACCCTTGCGGATCACTTCTTCTCCATTGTTGAGCCCTCCCCTCCCTTCCCTGTAGCCTCCTGTCTCATGTATTCAGGCACTAAGCTTGCCCTATGCATGGCCCAAAACACCAAGTTAGGTGCGCTACAGTTTGCCGTTACCTTTTCGTCCATCATTGGTTTGCTCAAATACCTGGCTCGCAGCAATCACATAGACGTTTCCTTTACAATGAATGTCCTTATCCTGTACGCCCGCGAGCCTTGCAAGACCCATATCCAGACGGCAGCAACGTCTTTCAATATATTCTTGGTTCTACACGGACCGAACTTGTGTTCTAGGTCAAGAACATGCTGCTCCTAGAGGGCTATGCTAAGAGTGACTATGCCCACGATGCGTATGCTCGTAACCGCATCGGCTTCGTCTTTCTCTTGCGCTCTAGTGTCGTGTCATGGAGCAGCCAAAAGCAGGGGTGTGTAGCTTGTAGTAGTGGGGAGGCGGAGGACATGGCTTCGGGTGGTGCTGTTACTGAGGCCGTACGGCTTCGTTGTCTTCTCGAGGAGTAACATCACCCCACCCTAGTTGTACACCTCTATTCTTACGATTAGTGTGGGTTGGCTTCTGCTAAGAATGCTAGTTCTCTTTAGTTTTGCACAAAGCACATTGTTATTGAGGACCATTACATACGCATCGTTGACGCCAAAGGCAATGTCTTTCTTTGCTTCATCTTTGTTGAGTTCCAGCTAGTAGACGTCCTCACAAAGGCTCTCCACCAACCTGTTTTTACTTCTTATACCGCTGGTGTGGGTCTTCATACCCTTCTTCCGCTAAATTGATGCCAATCATTTCTTCCATGTTCGCCTTCCATGCATTGTTTGGTCCTCTTCTTGATGAGTGCTTGCATGTTGCATGTGTTTTCATTCCTCACCTTGGGCTTTCTCCTTTGGTGTGTCTGTTCCTTGCACGTTCTTCTACACTCACTACCCCTCCTTGCCATACTGCGTTCTCATATCCATCTCTATCCATTCCCCTCTCCTGTATCTCTTGTTTTCCCCCCTCTGTGCGCCTTTCTCATGGTGTCCCTTTGGGCGTGGGTGTGCAAGTCCTTGATGGTGTGAACCCGCTCTTGGCGGTGTGGCGCTTCGGGCAAGCTGTTGTGGTCGGATGCCGCTTGCTGGGTGCCTGTAGATGGGTGCCCTGGAGCGGTGCTCCTACACAAGTGCTTTTGGAAGGGAGCTTTGGGTTTGATGCTTCTCAATTGGTGCTCTTTGAGTGGTGCTCCTGGATTTGTTTCCCTAAAGGGGTGTTTCTGGAAGCCATGTGCCGCGAGGGGTTTGCCAGGCACGATGCCTTCATTGGCGCTCTGTATTGTCATTTTCGTAGCAAGAGGCTGTGCCTCGCTGATGTCACTTCCTCTACAAGTTCTGCTTGTAGCTTCTTGTGGATATAATGTGCTTGTGGTAGGGTGTTCAAGCTTTTTTCTTGTGGAATTCATCCTCGCTTGTGGTATGATGTCTAAGTAGCGAACATTTGACACTACTTGTGATTGCAAGCCTAGTTTAGTCTTAGATAAGCTTCTTTCCTTGCAAGACATATGTCTCCTTATTCAATGTACGTTAAGGACACGCTCAACGTTTGCTCCAGCGATTTTGATTAGGCTTGCGTGTCTCATGACACTGTGTGGCCAGGAACGCAAGGCTTGAGAGTGGTTTGGATAGCATCACATGGCCTCTGAGTGGTCACAAAAACGGTCAAGGAACCCAAATGGATGTTTACTTAGCCAGAAAACCACACAGAAGATATTTTGGAACAAAGTTTCTCATGGGCTTTGCTTCTGGCCACGTCGACTTTGCTAATGCTCACTTGACGACCAAACTATGAATTTAGAACAAGTTTGCGTAATGAAATGGACCGCTTGACGCACTAAGGAGTAAAAATGAATCCGCATCCATGGATAGTCAACATTCAACTACTATGATGAGAAATGATTGTAGGCTGACTAGACCACACAAGCACTCTTGGTGAACAGAGCCACATCATTGTGTGGCCACATAAAACCAAGTCGCAGGGGAAATGTGGTGTCATTCAAACCACCCCTTAAGGTGAGACCTAATAGGGGCCACGCGGCCAAGCTGCTCTCACTCACTTTTCCATTCAACTATCCTAGTTTTGCAATCCTCAATCCTCTCTTGTTCAAAGTCCTGAATTCCTCGATACCCCTCATAGCTTGCAAGTGCCCTCCCCCATCAAAGCTTTCAAGAGCTCAATCCCCTCACGGCTGAGTGGGACTGTTTGCCTCGCGGCTGACTCCCAGCTCCACCGGCCTCCCATCTCCTCCACTCTCCTCCATCCTTCCTCTCATAGCCTTTCCCTCCCCCTCACCGTATTGTATTCAACATATTCCATATAGATTTGCATTGTTATAGATAATTCATGACAAATTATTTTCATGTTATGATGAATAGCGCCTGGAAAACATAATTTTCAATTAAAACATATAAATTTGATGAATCATGTACATGTCACTGAAACTAAATTCTTCGTTCATTCTTAAGAAAGAAAAGACATCATAATGGTAATGTGTTTTAACGGTATATACAAAGTTTTTGCTACTATTTGCATAAAAGTGAGTTTTGTTATGCTAAAAAGAAGTGAAAGAGGAAGAAATTACCACAAATCCATTTTTAAACATGGAATTGGTGTAATTTTCCATACATATATCATAATAGTAGTGCAAACGATTTGTGATTATTGATAAGTTAGCAAGCTTTATAGATGATTACTCTTTTCAAGACTACTTTTACCATGCATGAAATTGTTTTTGAGGAATATTTAACAATTCACACATCTTCATCTATGGAATTGATTTCGATTTCATTTGGTTGTAAACTAAAGGAAATTTCTTCATGAAAAAAACAAACAGAATGTAATACATTTTGTGAATATGTATTGTTTATGGTATTTTCTTCAAAATAATAAGATTATCATTATTCTTATAGTAACATCCATGATCGTTTTTGTGCATAAAAAAATTTCTAACTCTTGGAAATTATTTTTGATATTTTTTCTTGGATTATCTTAGTACTTCATAGACTGTTGGAATGCATGTTAAGGTGCACATGAGAGTGGACAATGAGTATTGATTTTCCTATATTTCCAAAACAATATGTTCATGATAATCGTTTAAGTTTAGTTTTGTGGAATCTAAATTTGTAGATTTAGTTTATTCATCTCAATAACATCTCTAGCCCATATGGATGCAAATTCACAGAAAGATATTGGCATCGATATGAACACATAGAAATAGGATAAGTATATACATAAATACGGAGCTACCAATTTCAATTTACATATCAATAGACATGTATGAAAGCGCAAGCACATACTATCTTTGATAACAATGAACACTTACACATATACATAGACATTGACATCAATATAGATATATACAAAGATATTGTTATCAATATTAAAGTTAAAATGAATATAATAAGCATATTAAATCATTAAATATTGAAATAAGATTTAGAAATACAGGTTAAGATATAAAGATGGATAGTGATATAGATAAAGAAGTAGATGTAGATATATGAATATATAGCTATGGATATCGATGTTCATATACGTATAGATATGTATACATAATGAAATCCATATACACATGGATGAATAAAATATACATTGAAATATAGATATAGATATACGTATACATATACATATACATATAGATATAGATATAGATATATAGATGTAGATATAGATATAGATATAGATAAAGATATATATATATATAGATATAGATATAGATATAAATATAGATATAGATATAGATATAGCTACAGATATAGATATGGATGTAGATATAGATATAGATATAGATATAGATATAGATATAGATATAGATATAGATATATAGATATAGATATAGATATAGATTAGATATAGATATAGATATAGATATAGATATAGATATAGATATAGATATAGATATAGATATAGATATAGATATAGATATAGATATAGATATAGATATAG
>SZWC01010947.1:9526-22071 GCA_023375785.1 Penium margaritaceum
GCACACACACACACACACACACACACACACACACACACACACAAACACACACATGCACGCATGCACACACGCACGCATGCATACGCACAGGCACGCACACATGCATGCACTCATGTATGCTGCCTCGCGGGCTGAAGTCACCTGGAGGAAGAGCTGATGCACCCAGGGGAGAAGCTGCAGAGTGGCTGAAAAGGGCTCGAGGACAGCGTCGCTGTACCGTGTGAAGATGTCAGTGTACTCAAGGCGAACTCTAAGCATCATCGTACGGAGCGCCCATAGCTGTGTGCCTCTGGAGGTCCCAAGGCGCGTGTAGATGCGCATGGCGCGTCGCCAGTAATCGGTTGCAGGCTCTGCAGGCCCCTGACGGAGAGAGTGGAAGGCAGGAATGTGTGCTGCACAGGTGGCGTGCGTCTCTGTGGCCAGCAGGGATTGGGACAGATCCCAACCTCCGTGGGGATCGGTGCCGGTGCTTGTGCCGGCCTCGCAAAGGAAGGGGCGGAAATGGACAACGGTCTCGCGTGGCATGGCATATAGGAGGCCGCGCATCGCCCGTGAGAAGATGCAAGGATGCTTCCTAGTAACACTCCCGTTGACCAAGCGTCAGTGCCTGATCAGACGGTGACGATAGTCACAAGTCGTGCACGCAACGGGAAGAGTTTGGTTAGGGTACATCAAGAGATGACCTTCATCCCAAAGTTTCTGAATGCTTCAATAGCATTTGCAGAGAGAGATAACAAATGACGGGTCCATGGCCTAAATACCTGCCGCGGCGTACAGCGGGTGTCGCACGCGGCGGTCAAAGAGCTGTCCTAAAACTGGCCCAAAACCACTGTTTTGGCCATAACTCTGCGCACACATGTCAGAATGCTACGCCGTCTGAACCTAGATGTGCAGGATGACAACACGGACGCTACGACTGGTCACATGCATGCATCCATCATCAGACGGTGGACACACAGTGCAAAAACATGCAAATCGGGCTCATGGCCAGTCCGCCGAGAAGATTCCTGCAGGCTGCAGAAAAACAACAGGGATTCCCGGCAGTGTCCAAGGCTCTGGAACGGTAGTCGGCCAGCTCCAAGCTTGTAGTCCGCCGCCCTTTGTCCCTCTGATGTCACCAGGGCCCGCCTCAGGGATCTGCACGAGTATGGACACGGCCGAGTGGTCAGAGTACAAGAACGTCACAAATCACAACACTCCCACATGACCCGATGGTACGCATGTCCATACACGTGCAGCACTGGGACAAGTACAATAGTGAGTATGAAACAGATGAGACACAGACACACATCCCACACTCAACCACCCTCAGGCATGGGGCGAAGTCCAACAGAATGAACGGCCACCAGGAACTTTCCGCGAGCTAGTGCCTTCGTCAAGAAATCAGCACGCTACATGTCAGTGCCAACCCACATGACGGAGATCACGTGTTGCTCCACTAGATCACGCACAAAGTGATGCTCAACCGCAATGTGCTTTGTGCGAGCGTGAAAGACACCGGAGTTCTTTGCAATGGCGAGAGCACTCTGGTTGTCACAACGAAGCACAATGGCGGGTACAGACTGACCAAGCTCAAGAAACAGGCGCTACAGCCATACCGCCTCAGCAGCCCCTGTGCCCAAAGCAACGTACTTTGCCTCCAACGAGCTACGTGCGATGCAGCCCTGCTTCCCGCTACGCCAAGACAGAGCGGTACCACCAAGCAGGAACACATAGCCAGTACGGCTGCGTCCATCTGGGCTCCAAGCCCAGTCGCTGTCAGTGTAGCCGTCAAGGACCATCGAACACTGCCGTCGAAAGCAGAGTCCGAGGTATGGTGTGGAGACCACGTACCGCACCACTCGCACAGCTGCGTGAAGGGCTCTAGTATGAGGAGCCCGCGATAACTGAGCGAGGAGGTTGACAGCAAAAACGATGTCAGGACGTGTGGTAGTGGCCAGGTACATCAGAGATCCGATGAGACGGAGGTACAAGGTCACGCCCACTGTCTCTCCCAGCTGTGTGGGATCATCCACTTTCAGGGCATCCTTTCCATCGGGTGTAAGAGGTGGAAGCGGTGTGCACTTCACCAAAGAGATCGCTGAAACACTCCCCCACAACTCGTGCATATCAGGCCTGATGCAGCAATAGCGTCCGACGCCTGCGATCTCGCACGATCTCCATACCATGAAACAGCGATGCAGGACCGAGGTCCTTCATCCTGTAGGCAGTCTGAAGGACAGCCTTGGCCTCCTTCACGGCCTCTAGGGACGGATACGCGATCAGAAGGTCATCAACCTAGACCAGGATGGCGGTAAACCGCTCGGGTGTCGGTAGGATGAAGAGAGGGGTATCTGCCTCGCTCTGTACATATCCCGCACGAGTCAAAGTGCCGGTGATCTCCCGAGTCGAACACCGCGGAGACTACTTGAGGCCGTACAAGGACTTGCGCAAGAACCAAACCTTGTAACCGTACTCAAAGCCTGGTGGCTGAGCCACGTAAATCTCCTCATCCAGAGAGCTATGGAGGAACGCATTGTTCACATCCATCTGGTGCAGATCCTAGTCATGCTGAGCCACTACACCGAACAGAGCTCGAGCTGAGATCATGCGACCAAGAGGGGAAAAAGTGTCAGTATAATCGACGCCCTCAATGTGAGAGTACCCCTTGACGACCAAGCGGGCCTTGTAGCGTTCTAGTGAGTCATCTGGCTTCACTTTCTTGCGAAAGACCCACTTGACCTGAATAGCCTTCCTCTTAGGTGGAAGGTCGACGAGCTTGAAGACTTTATGCTTTCAGATATCGCAAAGCTCATCCTCGCAGGCAGCTTGCCAAGCGTCCGCATCCTGTGATGAGAGAGCTTCCCTCAGGGTGCCCGGGTCGGGCACCACAGAGGGAGAGCTCTGCGTGGCAAGGACGCACGCCTCGGTACTAGGCCTGACGATCACAAGATCAGCTGCTACATCAAAAGCAATATGGAACTCGCGAGTGACGAGATCATGCCCTACGGGGCACGCTGGATGTACCTTTGTGAGCTCAGTGCGGACACTCAAGCCTAGGGCTTTTATGCCGGGGTCACCACTCGCGATGTTGCGAGAGGGGCGCCTGGGTTCGGGGCCCGACGCTCGCTGAGCTCCGGAATCCAGTGGTCGAAGACGGCCACCAGGCTCACGGGAGTACCTGGGCTTGAGGGGCGCACCTCAGGCTCAGGGAGAGGCATGACCACAGCTGGTGGGGGTTGAGGCAAGGCAGCCGGTGATACCGTGCGAGGAGACACGTGTGTGGGGGACACGTGGCTGGATGTGACAGCAGCAGGCAAGACTGGACCTGACACAGAGGCAAGAGTGCCAACAGACGCAGATATGGGAGTAGGCGAGACTGGACCAGACACAGAAACACGAGTGCTGGGTGACGCAGGTACTGGCGCAGAAATAGGCACGGGAGCAGAAGCAGGGACACTTGTGGGGTGTGAAACAGGCTGTATGGGCGAGGTCTCTGGACCGACAGCGATGATCGCCGGGTCATCAAAGGCCGGAGACCAAGAGGTGAAGGGGGCTCGAACGGACACATCAGCTTGATGAGAGGTACTCGCTGGCGTAGAAGTCTCCCCCATCCGCCGAGAACCCTCACAAGTAGGAACATGCGTGGCGGAGAGTGCTGTGATCAAAGTCAGGTCATGGTAGGTGAGAGACACAAAAAAGAGCGCGTTGCGGGACTCAATGACGGGACGACGAGTAGGGTCCCAGAAGCGCCAAGCCTTCGACCGCGGGCAAATGCCGACGAAGGCACACAAGCGGCCCCGAGGTGAGATTTTGGACCCCTGCTGGTCCTCAGTGTACCATACGGAGTCCAGGGATCCCCAGACTCGAGCGAGACGAAGGTCAGCACAATGTCCAAACTAGAGCTTATACGATGTAACATGGTCTGGAAGCGGACCGTGCGGGAGGTGGTTCCAGACCCACGTCATGTAGGCGAAGCCCTCAAAAGCGAAGGACTCAGGGAGACCACACTCAGACCGCATAGCGTGAACCGCATCCTCCATGGTGCGGTTCCAATGCTCGGAAACACCGTTTTGCTGAGGGGTAGCAGGAGCGGAGACCTGGTGAAAAAATCCCGTGTTCGGCAAAGAATCCGTCCATCTCACCAAGGAACTCACCGGCGCGATCCGAGCGGAAAGTATGCAGCGTGTGACGTGACTGACGCTCAGCCATCACCAGCCAAAGTCGAACGGCAAGGGCGGCGTCGCTCTTCTGACGCAGGCTGTAGACCCTCCGCATCCAGGTATAGTCATCAGTCAGAGTCAGAACATATCGGCCCCGATCAAAAAGGGACTCGACTGGAAGAGGACCGAGAAGGTCTAAGTGAACTAGCTCGAGAGGCCAAAGCACCCGGGAACGAGTGTCGGGGTAGGTGCATCGGTGCATCTTCCCACGAGCTAGAAAAAGACAGTCGGTCTTGGGTGGCTTTTTGAAAGAAGCTAAGTCAAGACCAAGAGCTGGCTGTGTCCGAATGAGCTTCGACACAGTATTGGAGCCCACGTGACACAGACGGCGATGAAGCAACCGCTGGTGTTCCCGAGACAGAACACCAGTGACAAAGACCCAACCGGAGGAGGAAGGAGAGCAAGGGGAGAAGGTCCGAGAGACGCGATACAGGTCATCTATTTCTGAGGCACAAAGGAAAACGTTGTGAGTGTCAGTAGCAGTCAAAGTCGCTGAATATGCGGTATGCTCCACAAAGAGACCCATCAGTGTGCAGGAACGCACAGAAAGCAGGCTGAGCTCAAGATCAGGCACAAACAACACGTCGGAAAGGTTTAAGGGGCCAGACAGACCGTCAAAACATACAACCCCAACACCATGGACTGGCAAGGACTGACCTGAGCTTTTACGGACGGAACGGACAGACGTGACAGGACCGAGAACAACAAAATCACTACGACGACACGTCATGTGATGAGTGGCACCAGAATCGATGATCCAAGTGCCACCGGAGTCACGACTGGTGGACATCACTGTAAAACGGGCAATGGAACACTCGGCATCAGAGGGACGCTGAGCCGTGAGTGGGGAGGAACAACGCAGGGCACAAAAATGAGACTCATGAAACCAATCGGTGCAGTCAGGCCCATCGTCATCACATGCGGACTGTGCTCCCCCACACGCGTCGTCACGAGTCACAGGAACGGTCGGACAGACAGTCTGTGGACCACCCAACGATGACAACACACTCGCACCTCCCTGAAAGTGGAGCACCAGAAGGTGTCAGAGCTTAGTGATGGTGTGGTTGCATGGGTCCGAATTGCTGCTACTCACCGGTGGAGAAGCAGGAACAGCTGCAATCCTCTCCGGCACGCGTCCGAAGGATGGCGAGGATGACGTGCTGGACGTGGAATGGAGGGCGTGTGCAGCCTAGAGCCCACGAGTAATGCGCACCCAGTCGAGCGGCTGCTGGCACTTCGTGTAGCGATGGGCGCCTCCACAGTTGTCATAGTGAACATAACGTCCACTGCTACCACTTGAGGACGACTGCTATTGTGATTGCTGTTGACCTGATCCACGCTTCCCCTTCTTCTTCTTCCCTTGAGCTGCTGCTGCAACACTCTATGTCTGAGTGGGTGTGGGCGGGGCCGAAGAGGAGGAGGAAGACAAGGACGTGATGGAGGATGAAGAAGGAGGCTGCAGGAGGGATGATGGTGGTGATTTGATGAGTGCTGCAGCAAGGGAAGTCTCCTGATGAGCCACTATTTCCTCGCGGGTTGAAGTCACCTGGAGGAAGAGCTGAAGCGCCCAAGGGAGAAGCTGTAGAGTAGCTGAAAAGGGCTAGAGGTTAGCGTTGCTGTACCATGTGAAGATATCAGTATACTCAAGGCAAACTCCGAGCATCATCGTACGGAGCGCCAACAGCTGTGTGCCTCCGGAGGTCCCAAGGCGCGTGTAGATGCGCATGGCGCGTCGCCAGTAATCGGCTGCAGGCTCTGCAGGCCTTTGATGGAGAGAGTGGAAGGCACAAATGTGTGCTGCACGGGTGGCGTGCGTCTCTGCGGCCAGCAGGGATAGGGCCAGATCCCAACCTCCGCGTGGATCGGCGCCGGTGCCTGTGCCGGGCTCGCCAAGGAAGGGGCAGAAGTCGATGACGGACTCGTGTGGCATGGCATAGAGGAGTCCGCGCATCGCTCTGGCTGCTGTCAGCACCTGTACTGGGTCTGTAGGCTGATACGGGTTGTGGTAGTAGGGCCACACGCCCTCTGAAGTAGCTCAAACCTGAAAGAGGATCTCCCAGCAGTCGAAGCCATCCTCAGTGCTGTACCGTGGAGGTGGTGTCTCAAAGTCCTTGGGTTGCCGCTCCGTGGGGAGAGCAACCGCAGGCCGAGGGGGACGAGGGACGGGGAAGACTCCTAGAAGGGGATAGTCACCGGGATAATCGGGTGACGATCGCACCGTAGGAATCCGAGGAGATCTGGTGCCCGTCTACAGCTGACGGAGGCGCTCCTGAAGAACTCGAATCTCATGATCCGGGGAGTCGTCTGTCATGCCTGGCATGAATGGCTCATCATCCAGGAGGTCAGAAGGTGGTGGGTCAGGTCAAGCTCCTGTAAGGGGTGCCTGAGCCGACTGCTGTGTAGAGACCGCGACGCCGGCAGCTCCCTCGGAAACCTGCCGTGGGACTGTGGACTGGCCACGCAAAAGCTCAGTCAGCGTACGGATGGCATCAGTCTGCTCCCGCTGTAGGCGACACATCTCAACCTGCGAGCTCCGCAGATCCTCAATGCCCTACGAGCGTGGGCTCAGGATCCCGGAAGAGGAGGAGGAGGGATCATCTGTCGCCTTCTCCTTGTTGTCCGACGAGTTCATGTCGCCTGTCAGTATGGGTCGACAGGTCAGGTTTGTCACATCGTGAAAGCGTTAGCGTTTCTTGAGGAGTTGAGACGCCGGCAATTTTTTACTGTCCGACAAAGATTTTGGCTAAGTATGGTGCTGACGTTAGGAGGTGGTTTCTGACGTCAGCACGACCTTATGATGTCAGCAAGCAAAAATGCTGACGTCGGCTCGACTCCCTCCCTTTTTATTTCTTCTCTTGCGGTTCTGCGCGAGCGTGCAGCCGCTCTGCGGCGGCTGCGCGGAAGCTGCGCGAAGGCTACGTAGCAGCTTTCGCTCAGCTGTTGCTCCAGCTGTGCTGTCAGCTACAGCAGTGGCTGCGTGGCTACGTGCGCAGCAGTGGTAGCAGCGGCTGCGTCATGCCGTTGCAGCTGCTGCGCACTGCGGCTGCTGCTCGCTACTGCCGCCGCACGCTGCTGCTGCTGCTGCTGCTGCGCTGCTCTTGCTGCAGCAACTGCTCCTCTGCTGCTGCCGCCGCGGCTGCCGCTGCTGCTGGAGCGCTGCTCTTGCTGCCGCTACTACTACTCTGCTGCTGCCGCCGCTCGCTGTTGTTGCTGCAGCCGCCGCTGCGGCTGCTGACGGCGGCTGCACTCGCTGCAGCCGCCACGCGCTGCTGTAGCTGCTGCTACGGCGCTGCTGCTGCTACTGCTTTGCTGCTATGCTGCTGCTGGCACGGTGGCAACGCCGCTGCTATGGTCTCACGTGATGGGTGTGGGCTGCATCAGCTGCGACCGGCTGTCTTCAACGGGCCCCAGTGGATCTATTGCAGCGATGACTCTCACTGCTCCTGCACTGCTGCGTCTCTGCTGCACAACTTAGTGAGAACTGTCTCATTGCTTTGATACCATGAGAAGATGCAAGGAAGCTTCCTAGGAACACTCTCGTTGACCAGGCATCAGTGCCTGATCAGACGGTGACGACAGTCACAAGTCGTGCACGCAACGGCAAGAGTTTGGCTAGGGGACACAAGGCAAAGTGTTTGAATACTTCAATAGCATTTGCAGAGAGACATAACAAATGACAGGTCCATGGCGTAAAAACCTGCCGCGGCGCACAGCGACTGTCGCACGCGGCGGTCTAAGAGCTGTCCTAAAACTGGCCCAAAACCACTATTTTTGCCATAACTCTGCGCACACATGTCAGAATGCTACGCCGTCTGAACCTAGACGTGCAGGATCACAAGACGGACGCTACGACTGGTCACATGCATGCATCCATCATCAGACGGTGGACACACAATGCAAAAACATGCAAATCGGGCTCATGGCCTCTCCGCCGAGAAGACTCTTGCACGCCGCANAAAAACCTGCCGCGGCGCACAGCGACTGTCGCACGCGGCGGTCTAAGAGCTGTCCTAAAACTGGCCCAAAACCACTATTTTTGCCATAACTCTGCGCACACATGTCAGAATGCTACGCCGTCTGAACCTAGACGTGCAGGATCACAAGACGGACGCTACGACTGGTCACATGCATGCATCCATCATCAGACGGTGGACACACAATGCAAAAACATGCAAATCGGGCTCATGGCCTCTCCGCCGAGAAGACTCTTGCACGCCGCAGAAAAACAGCACGGAGTCCCGGCAGTGTCCGGGGTTCTAGAACGGTAGTCGGCCAGCTCCAAGCTAGTAGCCCGCCGCCCGTCGTCCCTCCAATGTCACCAGGGCCCGCCTCAGGGATCTGCACGAGTATGGACACGGCCGAGTGGTCACAGTAGACTGTACAAGAACGTCACAAATCACAACAACCCTTGCTGCTGTCAGCACCTGTGCTGAGTCTGTAGGCTGATACGGGCTGTGGTAGTAGGGCCACACTCCTTCTGAAGTAGCCCAAACCTGAAAGAGGATCTCCCAACAGTCGAAGCTATCCTCACTGATGTAACATGGAGGTGGTGTCTCAAAGTCCTTGGGTTGCCGCTCCGTGGGGAGAGCAACCGCAGACTGAGGAGGACGAGGGATGGGGAAGACTCCTTGAAGGGGATAGTCACCGGGATAGTCGGGTGACGATCGTATTGGAGGAAACCGAGGAGATCTGGTGTCCGTCTGCAGCTGACGGAGGCGCTCCTGAAGAACACGAATCGCATGATCCGGGGAGTCGCCTGTGATGCCTGGCATGAATGGATCATCATTCAAGGGGTCAGGAGGTGGTGGGTCAGGTCTAGCTCTTGTCACGGGTGCCTGAGCCGACTGTTGTGTAGAGACCGCGACGTCAGTAGCTCCCTCGGAAACCTGTCGTGGGACCGTGGACTGGGCACGCAGAAGCTCAGTCAGCGTGGGAATGGCATCAGTCTGTTCCCGCTGTAGGCGACGCATCTCATCCTGCTGGCTCTGGAGGACCTCAATGGCCTGCGAGCGTGGGCTCAGGACCCCAGAAGAAGAGGAGGAGAGATCGCCTGTCCCCTCCGCCTTGTTGTCAGACGAGTTCATGTCGCCTCTTAGTATGGGTCGACAGGTCAGGTTTGTCGGATTTCAAAAGCATCAGCGTTTCTCGAGGATTTGAGACGCTGGCAACTTTTGACTGTCCGGCCAACAATTTGGCAATGGTGCTGACGTCAGCAGGTGGTTGCTGACGTCAGCACAACCTGATGATGTCAGCAAGCAAAAATGCTGACATCAGCTCGACTTCCCTTTTTTGTTTTTGTTTTCTCTCGCGATTCTGTGCGACGTGCAGTCGCTCCGCGGCTGCTGCGCGGAGGGTGCGCGGAAGCTACGCAACAGCTTCTGCTCAGCTGCTGCTGCAACTGTGCTGTCAGCTGTAGCAGCAGTTGCGTGGTTGCATGCGCAGCAGTGGGAGCAGCGGCTGCGCAATGCCACTGTTACTGCTACGCGCTACCGCTGGTGCGCTCTGCCGTCGCCGCGCACTGCTGCTGCTGCCGCTGCTGTTCTGCTGTTGCTGTAGGTGCTACTGCTCTGTTGCTACCGCCGCGGCTGCCGCTGCTACTGCTGCGCCGCTGTTGCCGCCGAGGCTGCTGCTCTGCTGCTCCCGCTGCTGTTGCGCTGCGCTGCTGTTGCCGCGGCCGGCGTTGCGGCTGCGGATGGCGGCTACTCTCGCTGGAGCCGCCATGCAGCTGCTGTGGCTACTGCCATGACACTGCTGCTGTCGCTGCTTTGCCGCTATGCCGCTGCAGGCACGATGGCAACGCCGCTGCTACGGTCTCACGTGATGGGTGTGAACTGCGTCAACGGCGACCGGCTGTCTTCGACAGGCCCCAGTGGATCTGCTGCAGCGGTGACTCTCACTGCTGCTGCTCTGCTACGTCTCTGCTGCGGAGCTCAGTGAGAACTGTCTCACTGCTCTGATACCATGAGAAGATGCAAGAAAGCTTCTTAACAACACTCTCGTTGACCAGGCGTCAGTGCCTGATCAGACGGTGACGACAGTCACAAGTCGTTCACGCAACGGCAAGAGTTTAGCTAGGGAACACAAGGCAAAGTGTCTGAATGCTTCAATTGCATTTGCAGAGAGAGATGAAAAATGACAGGTCCATGGCATTAATACCTGCCGCGACGCAGAGCGGGTGTCGCACGTAGCGGTCTAAGAGCTGTCTTAAACCTAGCCCAAAACCACTGTTTTCGCCATAACTCTGCGCACACATGTCATAATGCTACGCCGTCTGAACCTAAACGTGCAGGATCACAAGACGGTGGCTACGACTGGTCACATGCATGCATCGAGGATCTGACGGTGGACACGCAATGCAAAAACATGCAATTCGGGCTCATGGTCAATCCGCCAAAAAGCTCCTGCAAGGTGTAGAGAAAACGGCAGGAAGTCGCGGCACTGTCCAGGGCTCTGGAACGGTAGTCGGCCAGCCCCAAGCTGGTAGTCCGCCGCCAGTCGTCGCACCGGTGTCACCCGGGCCCGCCTCAGGGATCTGCACGAGTATGGACATGGCCGAGTGGTCACAGTAGACTGTATAAGAAAGTCACAAATCACAACAGGTGGTACATTGGAGATTGCTTTCTAGGCACACAATCACTTTAGGATGTTGGAAGTCCATACATGCTTAGGCATACCAGCTATCACTAATTCTGCTGAGACCTGGTTGCCAGTTTTTTGAGTAGCAGGCATTCTCGGCTCAGCATTAACACCTAGCTCTGCGTTAAAGGCCAGCAATGGAGCACACGTCTTAGTACAGGTGGGTAGGCCTCGCTTCATTCTGCCTGTGTGAGCCGACCCCAAGTGCCTTGCCTCTTGTTCTGTTTGTCCCAACCTCGAGCTAGACATCCACGGCGTGTCCCTTTGGTCTCACAAAGCATCCCAACCCCTCCCTATCACATCACTGAACATGACCCGTTCTCCCTTCTCAATAGTGAAGAGAGCTTGGGGCGTCCTTTGTCATGTCCTTGCTACCGGCATTTGAATGAGGGTTTGGCCTATCAGTCCGTGTGTGGGACCTTACCTTGTTGTTAAGTCATTGGTAAAGACGAGACTGCACTCTTTGTTCCAAGCATGCTCAAGCAAGAAGTGCTGGAGAGTAGCTTGCACTAAAGAACGAGAGCAGGAGAATCTTCGAGCAACCATGACCATTGTCCCCTTTGTGCAACGAGGCCAGATCGCCACAGCTGATGGTCGTTCCAGAATGGATGCCGCAATGAATTCACAATAGCCGATGCGGTGCAAACTTCCAATCTCTCCACTGCACCCGATCTCCACCACAATCGCAAGTCCAAAGAAGACATTAGGCCAAGAGGCGGATACAGTTCAATCAACCAGCCATGCCGTCCCACATGGGCCTGAGGGGCGGATCCAGCCTAGATGTGGCTTGGACCTGGACATGGCCATGTCTATCAGTCTCTTCAAGTCTGCCTCTCCTCCACCCGCCTGCATCCTCTTCCGGAGCAAATTGCCCAACTTCCATCTCGCCCGATCGTCACACGTTGTCACCTTTGCAATTGTCCCCTTCTTTTCTCTTCTCGCAGGAGTCCCCATCTGAGTCGTCCTCAACGTTGCCATGTACACGGCAGCCTCGTATCTCCGCATCATCGCCATCCTTGCTACTGACTTCACCCTCACGTTTCACATCTTCTTCCTCATCCACACTGTCCTCTTTGTTCTGGCCGTCCTCCACACCCTTCTCGTCCACAAACCGGAGAAGGACAATGGCCTCACAGGGTGAAGCAGGTTGCATCCTCACACAACATCCTCACACAACTTCCTCACACAACATCCTGACACAACTTACACAACTTCCTAACACGACGTCCTCACGTTACAGCCTCACACAACATCCTCACATTACAGCCTGCAAAGACCCCACCCTGTGCTTCTGTGGTCTTCATGAAACCTCCACAGACCCCCCCCACCCCCCAAACCCTCTCACAACAGGGGCATGTACGTCCCTCCATGCCCCTTCCTCAGCACGAGGGGACCATGGTCTGGTGGAGCTCTGTCCATCGCACGTTTGCACGCTGCCGCCTCGTTCGGTGCCGCCTTCAGCGCCAGCTGCAGCCTCTCCTCCAGGTCGTCCACCAGCCGCAGCAGCAGCCGGAACGACGCTGCCAGCGCCGCAGCACTCGGGGCAGCAGAAGCAGCAGCTGCAGCAGTTGCTGTTGCTGCAGCGCCGCCGGCGATGTCACCACCCGCCACACCGCCAGTGCCAGCCATGCTGCTTGAACTGCCGCTTGAGCCAGATACGTGACCTCCTCTTCCTCCTCCTCCTCCTCCTCCTCCTCCTCCTCCTCC
>SZWC01010947.1:74262-96172 GCA_023375785.1 Penium margaritaceum
GGGGGATGACGCCTTCAAAGGCGAAGAGACTGTGGTGGCAGTGACCGTGGCAGTGGTGGCAGTGGTAGCAGTGGTAAGCAACTGCTGCCACCACTGCCGTCACTGCTCAAGACGACAACAACGGCGAGATGACCATGGCAGAAATGACAGCAGCAAAAACTGTAGTGGCAGCAGCCACAGCCGCGACATGGGACCAACAGTGGAGAGCAAACTGGGTGGGGGGGGGGCGGGGGGAGGAGAACAATGATGTCGAACCTGAGGATAGTATGCGTCCGTGGCGAAGGTGAGGGATCCTGCTCCAGCTCTCTCGGATGTGTCTCGTTGTTTTTCCTCTAACATTCAAGCAAGATGCCCGACCATGAGATCCGCCTTCATCTGAGACGTGAACTCACCGATTTGAAATTTTCATCAAAATCCAGACAGCAAAAACTCCGTTGGGAATCTGTGGGTGAAATGCAAGCGCCCAATATCTCCTCCTGACCTCACTCTGGACAGACCACGCCGCTCCCGTGCCTGTGTCCTGTCCCTCCTCCTCGCCCTGTCTGCCAGGCCGTTCCCAGCTGGCTTGGTTCAGCAGGCTGCGCAATTCAGTGGACCACGACAGGGCCCTTGCCACCCAGCGAACCAGACGGTTGACAAATTCTGAAGGAAGAAGAGGGGAATGAACGTACAAGAAGAAGGACAATGTTTCCAGGAGGCAGAAGGGTGGACGGCTGAGATTCGCTCCGCCGGGAACACGACACGCTCGAAAAGAGTTCCCTGGAGAAGGACGTGCAGAAAAGTGCGTGGGCGCGGGCGTGGATCCCACGTGGATGGCTGAAACGGACAGATCGCAGCGGAGCGAAAGTCAAGTTTGTCCGCGGAAATCAACCGTTTGGGAGGGTGGCAGTGGTGGTCCGCGGTTCCCTCACGACGCAGAAAAATGTCGCTCGTCCGCCCCCCCCCCCCCCCCCCCCCCCCCCCNACAAGAAGAAGGACAATGTTTCCAGGAGGCAGAAGGGTGGACGGCTGAGATTCGCTCCGCCGGGAACACGACACGCTCGAAAAGAGTTCCCTGGAGAAGGACGTGCAGAAAAGTGCGTGGGCGCGGGCGTGGATCCCACGTGGATGGCTGAAACGGACAGATCACAGCGGAGCGAAAGTCAAGTTTGTCCGCGGAAATCAACCGTTTGGGAGGGTGGCAGTGGTGGTCCGCGGTTCCCTCACGACGCAGAAAAATGTCGCTCGTCCCCCCCCCCACCGCCGCCCCAAGAAAGAGGAAAGACGGCGGCGGCCTCCACGGCAAAGCCAGAAGCAGGCGACGGCGTCCCTGCCTCAGAAGCGTTCGAAATCATACTCCGCCTGCGCCTCGGCGATCAAGCCCGTTGTGTCACGAGAGCTGATCGAAGCGCGTGGGTCGTTGGCAGGAAGCCAGGCAGTGCTCGCCGCGCACCACACGCCATAGCTCCCTCCCTCCGTCCCGTAACGGCGAAGTCTGCGCTCATCACTTCGCTGAGCCTCGACCTGCAACCAGATACCTTTCGAAAGAAATAGACACAAAATTCCTCTCATGTCCTTGCCAACCGAGGAGTTGGACCTTCCTGGACACGAGAATAGGCGTGTGTCAGTCCTCCCCCCCTCCGCTGGAGGATGTAGCGCGCTTTGGCAGCCTCGATGTTCCCTGGGCGTGCCATTTGCCCAGGAGGGCCAGGAGGTTGATGGCATAGCTGTCCCACGTGGCAGCTGTAATCGATTACCGTCCGGAAGGCCGACAGCCGCTAGTACACTGCAGGTGTCTGGAAACAGCGGACCGTCCGCGTCGAATCGCTCATGGAGTCCGAAGTGCGGAATTTGCATGTGTAGTTCCGGGCTAAATATTCTAAAGGGACAAATCACCGGGCAGAATTACAAGTTGCCCATATTCTCGATGGACCGACTCAGTTTGCCCCCATTCTAAGGATTATTTCCACGCCACCCCCATTTTGCGTCTTTGGGAAATAAACTCCAGAGTGCCCAGCCTTGTTATTTTCATTGCCTTAACCCCAATTTTCAGTGATTCACGCCAGTTCATCCCCACTTACAAGGGCAACCTAGCAATAAGTGAAATAATTGGGGTACCTTGAAGATGGTTTGGCTAGAACATGGGCGACTTAGAGGTTGGCTGCAAACCACCAGGATAACCACGGTACCTAAAAGACGAAAATTCCCTACCTGAAGAAAAAACGAAATGAAACCCAACGTTTGCAACGCTAAAAACTATGAGCGACTCGCGCACAGTTATGCCGAACCGAGCGTACATGGTGAACACGTAGAAGTTGCAAGGAAGAACATGTTTCACAATCTGAGACACTTGATCAATTTAGAATTAGCATAAAATGTACTTCGATGACAAGTGTCAAAATGATCAAACAAATATATACTAGTGTCCAGTTACGAATGAGACATGGTCAGGGCTGTTGGGTCGATTGTCGAGCGACATGTGCGGGGTCGCGTCGTGAGTGGTCAGATTGAAAAAGGTCTGTCGAGAAATTGAGGGGTGCGAGAATCGACAATGAAGATGCGAGATTCATCCTTAAAAGTCCAAATTCATCTTGATGCGTCGAGAAGTCAACCGAAAGGTCGTGATACTTTCGTCGCTGGTTCGCGATAGTGGTCGAAGTTTTCAAAAGGTTTGAGAAGTTTCGCCGGAAGTGAGGGCAGTTGGCCAGTTTGCCCTCAACCGTCGAAGTGAACATCCAGGTCTCACGACGCGATGGGCTATTTGTGTAATATCAAAAATGGCCACTAACAAAGATTAGGGACTAGTGTACGTTTAACACTTCCCCCCCTCCCCTTTTTTCCGCGATATCTCGGCGCGCGTACAAACATGGCTCGGTGACGGCGGTAACAACCGTCGATTATGTGATCGACATCTCAAAGGTTGTCGTATGGTTCCAAACTGTTATGCGCGGTGTCATAGCCACGCCACTTGACGAGATATTCTTTCGTTTCGCCTCGTCATCGATGGTCGAGGATGTACTCGATGACGTAGTAAGCGTCCTTGTCCACTTGGACTGGAGGAGGGGGAGGGACATCCTTGCAAAAAAGTTCTCTTCGTGGTCTGGGTAGTGCTCGAGTGTGCTGGTATGGGATACTGGATGAACTTGCATCATGTTGAGTGGTTTGAGTTGCGCAACCACGGGAGTTTGCATGCGCTCGATCTCAAACGGTCCCAACCATCAGGGTTTGAGCTTCGAATAGTCGGCTCCGCAGAGTTTGATGTTGGGCGAGCTGAGAAGGACTTTGTCTCCAACAGCGAACACGTCGTTGTGGCAATGTCAGTTAGCTGCTCCCTTCATCGTTGCTTGTGTCTTTGCAAGGATTTGCCGTGTTTCTTCTCAAATGATGGAGATGTCTTGGCATTGAACGTTGACAGCGGGAGTGTTGCTGGGACTTTGTAAGCTAGTTGGTGTGGCGGTAAGTTTGCCATACACCACTTCAAACGGAGTTTTACCGCTTGCGGTGGAGACTACCGAATTCTATGTGATTTCGGCTATCACGAGTTTTTTTCCCAACTACGTCCCGTGAGGTTCGCAGTGTTTTAGAAAATTTGTTCAAGCGTCTGATTTTTCCACTCGGTTTGGCCATCGGTTTGAGGATGAAAAGCCGTCGAAAGTGAAACTCTGTTGCCAAGCGAGTCATCAGTTCGTGCCAAAAAGGGCTAGTGAATCGACTGTATTTGTCACTTGTGATGGTTCTAGGTACGCCGTGTAGCCGCACGTTGTTGTTCAAAAGTAGGTGTGTTGTTCCCTCTGCGGTGACGGTGGTTGTCGTCGGGATGAAACGAGACATTTTACAAATCATGTCGACCACGAGGATTGTTTCATATCCCTCGGTGTGACCGCTAATCATGTGACGAAGTCCATGGACAGATCCGCCCACGGTTCCTTCGGAATAGGACGCGGTTGCAGAGGTCTGGGTGGCCGGGTGCGACGGGATTCTTTTTCGCTAACATGTGTCGAAGGACTTGCAGAAGCTGACCACGTCGGATTTCATCTTTTCCGACAAATAAGTTTTTGCGATTTTCTTCAGCGTCTTGTCCTCTCCGAAGTGTCCACCTGGTCCTATGTCATGGCATTCTTCGAGGAGCATTCGGCGAAGTTTGTCGTTTGGGCGAACGGCCACCTGGCAAGTGAGTCGTCGTTGCCAATAGAGTATGTCGTACCCGAATTTTGCCTTTTCGTGTCCGCTGTGCTCTTCGTAGCCTCGTGTGAATAGTCGCTCGAGAAATAGGTATCGCTTCAGCTGTAGTGTCGCCACCTCAGCCATTAAAGCTGGATGCGGTGAGTGCGTCCGCCGTGTTGATTTTGCCTGGCAGGTACTCAATATTGTAGTCGAACCCGGATCCAAGGAACTCCATCCATCGGGTTTGAAGTCAACTGAGGTTCGGCTGCATCCTTACATATTTCAACGCATGGTGGTAAATGCGCACAATGCAACGGCGTCAATCCAGATAACACCGCCATGTCTTGAATGCATGTACGACCAATAGCAGTCCTTTCTCGTGTACAGCGCAGTTGAGTTCCGGTCTTTGCAACTTTCGAGACATGTATGCAACCGGTTGCTTGACGTTGCCATGGTCTTGTAAGAGGACTGTGCTGATGGCTCGGTCAGGCCCGTATATGGCCATCACGTAGTCAATTATTGGATCGGCTACTCGCAGGGCTGGCGCCAAGGTCAGAGCGTTCCGTAAAGTACTGAACGCTTCTTGTTCATTGTCTCCCCACCGCCACTCGATTCCTGTTTTAGTAAGGTCAGAAAGAGGCGCTCACACTCGGGTGCAGTCTTGTTTGAAACACCGGTCATAATTGTAGAAGCGGAGGACAACTTGAATGTCTGAAATGTTGTTCCGCGTTGGCCAATCAGCGACTGCTCCCACCTTTTCTAGATCCATGGTGATTCGTCCGCCTTTGATGACGACCCAAAAACTTGATCGAATAGAGACCAAAGTCACACTTTGAGAATCTTCCAAAAAAATTGTCGCTATGCAAAACTTGAAGAACTTTTTGAAGGTGTCCATCGTGATCCTCCGGGGTGCTGTTGTACACCGGAATGTTGTCAAGGTACACCACGACAAAACTGTCGAGCTATGGGCAGAAAATGTTGTTCATTGCAGCCATGAACGTTGCCAGGACATTTTCCAATCCGAACAGCATTACCGTGAACTCAATATGCACATAGCAAGTTTGGAACGTCGTCTTCTCGATGTCGGCGTCTGCCACGTGTGTCTAATGATAACCATGTCGCGAGTCGTTTTTGCTGAAAATTTCAGCCCCTCAGAGCTTGTCGAAAAGCTCGTTAGCTCGGGAAAGAGGGTAGCTATTCTTGATGGTAGCTTTGTTCAACGCCCAACAATCCACACACATCCGCATCTCAATATTTTTTTGTTTACAAATAGTACTCGTGTGGCATATGGTGACGTGGATGCGCGGATAAACCCTTGACAGAGCATCTCGTCAAGTTCCCTTTTTTCATTTTGGTCAACTCGTGAACGTGCATCCGATAGGCCCCTCGAATAGCTCATGTCTGCTCACCGCCTTTAGTTCGATGCGGGATGGTCAATGTCTCGTTGAGCAGGTAGGGTTCTCGGGAGTTTGTCCAGGAAGACGTTCGCAAAATCTTGGATGAGTGGTGCGAACTCTTCAGGTACCATCACGAACTTTGTCGACGTCCATGAGGTTGATGAGGTTGATAATGATCCAGCTGCCGCCACTTGTGCTTCTTCCATTGGCTCAAGATGTATGAGCCGCACACAAGCTCCTTGTTGTACATAATATTTGGCCATGTTGAGCGGTATCGATGGCACAAGTTGTCGCTTCTCGGCTAACGCGACTTCCTTTGCTGCTTTCACCTGTATTGCTTCCGCTGTTGGCTTCCGTCCCGTTCGCAGAAGTTTCTATTCGACGTCGTCCATTTCCACATAGACATCATCGCTATTCCATTCGACCTTTTGATTGTGCTGGTACAGGAAGTCTTGTCCGAGAATTGTTTTGTTATCACTCATTGGACAAGACCTCTAGACTATTCTATCCCGTAGATCTCCCACTTGTACTTGAAGTGGTTCGTAGATGTAGCAGCTGCGCGTATCTCTCTGGTCGACGACGTCTACTTCCATCAGAGTCAAGGAAGTCCACTGTTTTTTTTCATTTCCACAGTAATTGTGGTAAGGAGGTTGCCAGTTGTAGGATTCTTGGATCCAAGCTTTGTAGTCGGCGCTGGCAATCCTTTCTACTATTGCGTTCATCCGCGGTAAGTCGTTTTGGATGCCAAAAGTGGCAATAGCTCGCCACATGTCTCGCTTGAGGTCATTGTTGTAGTGAAAACTGAGTTCGTCGGGGGCATTGTCTGCCCCGGTGATGATCTCGCGGAATCTCCGCGTGTACTCTGCCACGTTGCACTGCTGATGGAGATGCTGGAGTTTGTACGGTGCGATAGGCTTTTTGTTCAGTCTTCCAAAACGTGCGAGCATCGCACCCAAGAATTCGTTCCGGTCGGTTGGTTATGTCAGCACGTCTTGCCACAGTAGGTTGATCTGCTCCAAGGGTAGAACGCCTGTGGTCGGTGATATGAGATAGGCATCGTTCATCGTTGATGATGCCCAGCCGGTATCCTGCTGCTCTTGCATAGTCTTTAGATCAGACCACTAACTTAGCGCTGCACCACGCAAAAGCGCTGTCGCAAGATCAATTTTCTTGTGGCCGTCATTGACCCTAGCAGCGATGAAGTACATTTCCAAACTCGTCAGCCACATCCAAACTGTTGGTCCTTTTGCGTTTGCGAGATTGAACGTATCCGGTGGAGCCGGAAAAAAAATGGGTTTGCTTGAGAGTTGGGAATTTTTTTTCATGATCCGCTTCACGTGCGCTTGCTTTACGAAGAGCCTCCATCGCGACGTTGAGATTTTGGAGCAGATGGCTGTTGATACCCTTGAGTGCAAAGATTCGTTTTGTCAATTCCTCGTTGATCCGCACATGTCGTCCCGTGCCACCTGTCGTTCCTGCCACCGTCGTTGACACTTTCGGTAAGGGCGGCTGGTTTACCGAAGTTGGGTCTGCGACCAGATTGGTCGACTAAGCCATAGGGGTTGATTGAGCTGTGGCAAAGCCTGCCACACTAGCATTTGCCGTTGCTTCAGGGTTCATGTGCATTGGCACATTCTGCTCCTCCATCATTGAAGTCGTCGTCAAAGATTCGTTATTGGTCATCGCTTACGCTCGCTTGCTTTATGTCGTAGCCGTGAAATCTGTACGTCTTAATGTACGAGATGCGTTGACGGCTTGTGAGAGATGTTCCTCAGGATGGGTAAGGTAGTTTAATGCCTCTCCAACATCGCTACCCTTTGATACCAAGTGTTGTGCCAAACGGAGCGTATATGGTGAACAGGTAGAAGTTGCGAGGCAGAATATGATTTAGAATTTGGGACGCTTGAGCGATGTTCAATTAGCGGCAAGTATGCTTTGATGACAAATGTCAAAATGATTTAACATGTACATACAAGTTCTGAATTACACATGAGACATAGCCGGCGGCGTTGGGTCGATTGTCGAGCGACGCGTGCGGAGTTGTGAGTGGTCGGATTCGAGAAGGTTCGCCAAGAATTCAGGAGGTTTCAAGAATCGATGGTGAATATGCAAGATGAGGTTCATCTTGGTGCGTCCAGCAGTCAACCAAAAGGTCATGATTCTTTTTTCATTGGTTCGCAAGAGTGGTCCAAATTTTCAAAAGGTTCGGGTGGTTTGCTAGAGGCGAGGGCAGTTGAACGGTTTGCCCTCGACCATTGGAGTGAATATCAAGGTCTCACAACGCGATGGGTTATATGTGTAATAAAAAACAACCACTCGGAAAGATTTGGGACTCGTGTACTTCTGGTATGTAACATGCACCCCCATTACAAATGTATGATGAGCAACATGCCATGCTGATGAACCCTAGCAAAAAATGTGATGTGAATGTTCCGTTGCTGACGTACTAAATTTTCTAAACTTTGCACATGGGCATTTCTGTCATGCCATTCATGGCTCATCCTGTGTTCACCTTTGTTACGTTGAGAATAACATGGGTTGTTCACAAGGATGAGTTCCGTTGCAAAAGACGATTCGAGGATTCTGGACAATAGGATCATTTGTGTGGAGCAATAGGTGTACTTCGATGACAAGGGTTGAATAAGTCGAGCGCAAACATACAATGACTAAAATCATGGTGAGGCAAATGTTGGGTCTTCATTGCTCAAGCCAAGTGATGCATGCGACATGCCACCATGAGCCATCGCTTTGAGAGACTCCGCCAAAAAGTGGGGGGATTGAGAACATCGATGCACGCCTCCATAAAAATCCAGTGTCGTCGAGAAGTCAACCGAGAAGTATTGAAACATTGATACAGTTTGTGCTACTTTTGTGGACCCTTATAAAGGGTGGTCAAAAGTCTCAAAACCTTTGGAACCAAAAAACCAAAGGCCGGGGTAGGTGGCCAAAATGACATCTACCAAACAACGTAACAATCACGAGGTCAACATGCGGTGGGCCATGAGTGTAAGGACAAAAATGCCCACTCACGGAGTTTAAGGATTCATGCACGCTCTAGCAGCCTTGTTGCTTTATGTGCACACACGGTGACCAATGGTGATCTCTAGCTTCTGTTTATGCACAGGGAAATGCTTCAAAGGTTGATGGATAATCAAGGACTGGAGGCTAGCGAGTGTCAGCCAGTGACAGTTGGGCTGAGAGAAGAGGAGGGATGGTGACACCAGCAATGCTCTCCAAATTGGATAGGATAAATGAAAAGGATGACTCGCTCTTCCTAAAATGAACATCATGAAAGTATGTGAGGGTCCCAAATATCTAGGTTGACTCGTTGCCATGGAAAGTGGAACCATGTGATGTCAAAACCGTTCACACAGTAGTGCGGGAGTACATCAGGAAATTGGGGTGGTTGAGATCAACCGTGTTAATGGGACCAGGCTAACGAGATCCATGCAAGCTTGCTAGCCCAACGAGGAGCCTTCTGACTTTACAGGCCTTTCTCCTCCTCTTTGTTCCTTGTTTTCTCAAAGGCGTTTTGAACAACTAATGCACAAACCTACGTCCCTCCCCCTCCATTGCTTCATAATGCAGAGCATGTAAGGACACCGTAGTAGGTCGTCACCTTTTGGTATCTGAGCAAGGAAACAGTGATCTCCTATCAGGAAATGATGGTAGAGTTTCCAACCTGTAATTTGCGATCCACAGAGAAGCAGTAAGAGCGGGTAGCAGCGGTGGGAAAGTAGCCACTATAGTAAAAGCTTCATCGCCTATAGTTGCATCCTCACCAAAAGCAACAGTTCCAGCTATTGTGCCCTTCGCAGTTGCCAGTAAGACAGGGAGAGTTGTGTGGGTTGTCGTAAGTACCCTTGTAGGGACAGCTACCATAGCTGCTGCTATGGTTGTAGTGGCCACATACGTTGTCACGGTAGTAGTAGGAGAAGAAGCCACAACAATCATAGCAGCCGAACCAGCCATTACTTCATCAGTTGTAGTTGCAGGTGACTAATTGGTGGCGAACGGGGCTTTAGTTGTTGTTTGACCTATTTTCACCCATCCTACAACCACAAAAATAGCACCTGCAACACTTGCAACTACTGCAAGAGGAGCAACATCTTGCATACAAGACATATGATTAGCTCAAAATGGTATTGACACAATCCTTGCTACGTAGTCGAACAATAAATTGGCATTAACAACATTGATTTTGGAACCAACAATGGCTGGAGGATTGACTACACTAATTGAAGTAGCCACAGTGCATCGAAGGCAGTTTAAACTACAAAAGCCGTTGCCATTATTTTTGGGCACACGTCACCGTGACAGTTATCCTCTTAGCAGAGAAGGAGATTAGTGGTAAGAACATCAAATGGTGGGCGTTGGAGAGCCGGCAATAGTGGCCATCCTCCTTCTCCTCAACACAACTCACAAACATTATGGTCAGTTCCCCTCACACTCATCACTCCTCCCCATTTTCTTTTCTCAAGGCCTCTAAGGGGTTGAATTCTTCTCTCACCCTCTCTTATAGCAGTGTACAACCCAGTCATCAAGAGAACCTGGGCTTTTGGCCCTCGTCATGCAGTCCTCCAGTGAAGCCAAAGGCGGAATGCTGTCAAATTTCCCAAGTAGCACAATGCTTGACAAAGATCAACTAAAATTTTCATTTCCAACATCCATTGCCTTGATCCCCACATCCTCCATTCATGTGGATGGAGGCCAATGTTAGGCGCAAAAACCTCAGGGGTGGATGCCCGCCAAATGGGAGCTATAGGTTCTCTTTGTTCTAGGAGTCTAACCACTCAGCAGTTGGAGGCCTGTGATGGAAGAATTCAATTGATAGATGCTCTGCTTAACATGGTCTTTGCCAAGCAGCAGACACTATTGGCCCAATGTATACACATCAAATGCCTATCTTGTTAGACCGACCGGAATCAGGCAATCAGTCAGTTACATCTACCAATACCGCATTTCAGAAACAGCTCTTGTACTAACAGTCTCAGCAGTCGCAACAGTATCAACAGACATAGCATTGGAAATTGTCGTATTAACAAAAGCACCAGTCGCAATAGCAGCAGTCGCCATCCGTCCTCCCACTAAAAAATCAACAGCAGCACTAGCACAATGTCTGATTTGTTTAGTCTCATTCCACTCCTTTCTGTCGTCCACGTCATTGTTGCAGCATTATGCACCATCCTGGTTCAAGTAGCATGGCTCTGTCTGGTCTGAGTATGCTGACAGGATTTCCACCAAAAGGACGTTGAGTGACCACCTCCTTGATACTGCGACGCCCTTGGGTTCTAGTTGTGGGAGCTATAGTTTCATACCTAGGCCACATGTGAAGGATTGCTGCCTCATTTCATGATTGAATATGATGCCACAGATGCAGCACAATCTGCTCCTATAGCTTGAGCAGTCCGCACCCTAGTCATTGATTTCCTAGATAAATCCATTATGGATGTTAAGCCCTATGTGGTAGATCTTACTGGGAGGGTGCAGACCCTCGCGGAGCTTGTCAGCTTGTCCTGACCACTCATGAGTGGGCTGCTGAGGCTGATCTCAATTAGAGTATTTGATATTTCACTCCCCTTTTCTAGGATGATACATAGACACACACACACACACACACACACACACACACACACACACACACACACACACACACACACACACACACACACACACACACCTCAGTACTCAGTTGTGGCTATGTTCATGCTAAGAGCCCACATGAATTACTCAGATGTTTTCCAGTACTCTGAGCCCGTAGAGCTCATGCACGTGGGGGAGATTGGCACCCTCCTTCCTTGGGCATACGATTTCCATGCACGGGTCGCAGGGAGGTACCTTCCACCCATGGCTTGAGTTGTGGCAACCTCTACCACTCCATTGACCTTAGCATCTCCCATCTCTTCTATCCAGCCTTCTTCACCATTAATCACCTCCTTCACATCTTCTCCATCCAGTGTTAGTACAAGGGTGGTCTTCAGATAAGGGAGAGAAGGGAAAGGGAATGAAGGAGGTCAGGAGGTCCCAGGGTCTTTGGAGGCAATTTGTGGAGTTCTCTGCTGTTGTAATTGTGGTGCAAATTACAGATGGCAGGTGCGTCCTCATGAGCACGGCTTTGACAAGATTGGCCAGGCAATGCAGGACGCCCGGCAGGCCGTGTCAGCCGTGGTAGTGGTACATTTGGCACTTCAATGAGTAGTGCCGGCCGAGTACATGTGGCTGCAACTTCCACACCCGGGAGGGATGTCATCGACCCTCACATTTCACGCCTGGAGCAGATCATTGAATCCTCCTTTCATGGAAGCATGGACTCGACTACCCTAGGAGGTGTGAGTTGGATGCACAATCCCAGAAGACTCACCATTCGTACTACGGACAGATTGAGTAAGATGAGTGGTGACTATGGTATGAAACTCTCTATGGATGACCGTGTTCTCTATCATGTGTCTTTGTGGACTGAGTCAGTTGCTGGTTGTGCATGTCTCGATTCAGGAGAGCCACCACTTTCCCCTCATGACTCACTTGGATTATGTTTTGTGTCGCCTGTGGAGCAAGTTCTGAATGGCAGCTACGTCATCATCTCAGGTGCCACTCACCGTATGTGCTATCACCGTGGTGATTTATTCCTGCTGGTCGAGTTGTGTTTTGTATTCGTGCACAAGGTCAAGTCAGCAGCTGTGTGTGCATGGTGTTGGGACCGTTAGGTTTGATGGTCCAGTTGGTCCCGTCTACTTCTCTGACATGCTATAGACAGAATCCGTCTATGTAGGCGGTTCCCATCTATGTATCTGACCTTGAGCTTAGCCTTTTTTTCTTATCCCCACATACGACTGCTCAAGTTTGGACTCCCTGTCACGCCCACTCCCCAAGTTTCCACTATCAATAATCGATCTACCAATAGTGTTGGACTTTGTGGTGTTGCTGTTGGAAGTCCACATCACATCCCACATCACATTGTGGCTTCCTCGCCTCAGCCTCTTGTGTCTATGTGACTGGCACTTTGTCTGCTCAGCATCAGCGTTTGTTGCACCGTCGTCTCTGTCACGTGCACTATGCAACTATTGAATCACTTATGCGTGTCAAGCCCGCACTCAACCTATACCAAATAGCATTTAAACCGCTGGCTCAAACTGATTGCCTAGCCTGTCTTCAAGGTACAATTCATTCATGTCACGTACCCCACTTCATCCTCCATGACCTCCAGACCATTGGGGCTCGTGCATGCCGGTCTCATGGACCCCTTTCCCTCTGAGTCCCAATCCAACAAGGAATTCACTATGTTCTAAGCCTGACTGATGATTTCTCTAGCAATTGACGCTTGGACCATTTCAAGTCGGATCACCGAGGGGGATAGGAGTTCATAGTTCATGCTCCTCAACTTCTCAAGGAGCAAGGCATGACACATGACCTCTCTGCTCCCTACACCATGTTAGAATAGTGTGTCAGAACGCTCAAACCGCACGATGATGGATGCCATGCAATCCATGCACAGTGAGTCTAGGTTTTCATAGGCCTTTTCCTTGGGGGTGGTGGCCTATGTACGGCGGGTCTAAATCCATGTGTCTCATGGCCCACTTTCTCGTCATGTGACTCCGTATGAGCATTGGTTTGGTCGTCGTGCTCACCTATGTTTGGCTTGAGCTAAAGATTACCTTGCATGTGTTTGGATCCCTTATGTCCAGAAAGGGAGAAAACTGTATCCACACGGTCGGTTGTGTTTGATTCTGAGCGTTGCTCCCTAGTCGAAGGCCCGGTGATTTTGGGACTACAATTGACATCGGATTTGTCGAGTCTCACAATGATGTCTTCCTTTGTTCCTAAACACAACATTATATGCATCAGATTTGGGCCTCTCTCCTCCTTTCAAATTTGTGTCCATACTCTTGATATGTGGAGGAGGATCCACACGTGGGTTCTCCTACCAAGCGAGGCACATCCATACTTCTTGTTACTTCTTCAACCCTGTGTTGCCCACTTATCCTTCTATAGTAGAATCATCCCATGTGCCTGTTTTGTCCCCCATTGGTTCACTCTCGTCTCATTGTATTGCTCCCTGTGCCTGGTGCATCTTCGGTGGCTCTTTCTTCTATTCCTCCTACGTTACCACCTGACATTTCCCTGACCTCGTCTGCTGCATCTCCTTCCTCATTGACTGCTCCCTCTCTTACATCTGTACCGCCAGAGGTGGCTGTTGACCCGGCTGTTTTATTGGTCATTCTATCCCTTGCAACATCCTCTGAATCGCCTCCTATCCTGCCGTTAGTCCATCTGATTGTAGCTCCCTCCGTGCTACCTGTAGGTCCGCCTAAACAGTGCTTGTGTTGTCACCTGCCTCTTTTTTCATCTGAGTTATCAACATCTACCTATGCGTACTCTTGTGAGGAAATGGCTGTCCTCTTCCACGACCATCCATGGTGTAACATCCACCATGAGTCCATGCCGGCCAAGGCGTACAATGCCTACACACCAGGTAGTAAGTACAAATCCGGACACGAAGGTACTAGGGTTGGTATTCAATCTGAACTTGACACTGTGGTCTTCCCAAAACACCGAGTCATAACATGGATAGTTTCAGCATGAGAACCTCTTTGCTTAGAATGCATCAAATCTCCAGGCACTAGAAGAGATCGCGCATGATGCATAGTGCTGCACTTTGTGAATGCTTGAAAAACGTCTACAGAACCTCACATATTTCAGCCAGGCTCATTCACCGTCTGACTCTCAGCGGTGGGAGACTACCATGAAGGAGGATATGGATGCCTTGATTGAGCACAGCATGTTTGAGGTCGTCCCTCTTTGGCATAAGGCTATCAATGCCGGATGGGTCTATTATGTGAAGAAAAGGCTTGGAAACTTTACCAAATTCTACAAAGTAATTATGGTTACAAAGGGATGTTCACAAGTCATGGGATTAGACTTTGATGCCAATATTTCACCTCTCATCTGGATGGACACAGTACGAGATCTTCTACGAATCATTGCGCAACACAACAGGGAGGTCCATTGGATGGACGTGAACAACGCATTCCTCCATTGTCGGTTGGATGAAACATTTTTCATGGTCCAGCCGCCTGTTTTTTATGATATCACACATCATGTGTGGTATCTTGGTATTGTACGGCCTTAACCAATCACTGAGATGCTGGAACAATGAGATCTGTTGAACATTGGAGCATGGAGGCTACAAGAGGAGCGTTGTTAATCCCTTGCCCTTCATTCTTGCTACCTCAATGGTCATCCTTGTGTATGTCGATGATATACTCATTACGTTGGCAGATATGGTAGCAGCGCATAACGTTAAAGGTCTATTGTAGGCCGCATACAAGCTGAAAGACCTATGGGAGGTTCAGGTTTCCTTGAGCAATGAAGTTACCCATGATCAAGAGCATGGACTCGTGTATTTCCGCCAAGGAAGATACATTGAAACATTGGGGGAGCACTTTACTGATCTTTTGGTCTGTGTACCCTCTGTGTCCACCCTCATGACACTCAATATGACGGAACTCCTAGAACCTGTCGACAAAATCAACTTAGGTGTGCCAGTTAACTTTTACTACATACTTGCATCTCATTGGGTCACGCATGTGTCTAGTGACCACCACACAGTATGTCATTGCCTTCATAGCAAACATGCTTGCTCAATTTTCACAAAGATCCAGGACCCGCCACCTTGAGGCACCAATGTCGGTCATATGCTATGTTTTGCAGACAACACTACTTGGGTTGTTTTTTTGGACTCAACCGTTGGTGGTTGTGTCTGTGTTTTCCGATAGTGCCTGGGTTTGAAGCGCCAAGCCAAATGGGCTATGTGGTCCTTTGTAGCAACAATGTTGTGTCATGGAAGAGAAGGAAGTCGTGGTGCATGGCACGTAGTACTACGGAGAAAAGTATGTTGCACTTTGGGGCTAGTGCATGTAGCACTGTTTGCTTCCATCACCTGTTCAGTGGGTTGTGTCAATCACTGGAGTGCATTGTGCTGTATTGTGATGATATAGCGCAACCGCCATTGTTGTAAATGACATTTTGTTCAATTTCTCTCACAAACAATTCATTGTAGAGGAATATCACTTTGTACGTGGGTTGTGAGAACAGCGGCAGGTTGACGTGGTTTGGATCAGCATGAAGCACCAGCTCGTTGAAAGCAATCTAGTGCTTAACAAAGGTGTTGGTTCATGCAAAGTTTTAGCTAGTCACTTCAGCTATTGGATTCTCTCCCTTGCTTGTGTGAATTTGCATGGAATGACTGGATCTATTCATGCATGCGTAGTGTGTTTCACGCACTTGTCCCATGACCATCCTTCATGTGTCAAACATCCGTTTGCATCTGGTGCCCATCTGGTTTGTGTGTACATGAACACGTGTATCACGAGGTCATTGGGGAGTTTTGTTTCATCTGCATGCACGGTAACTGATGGTCGCCTCCTGGTTTCTGTTCATGGACATGTAGATCCTTGAGGGATACCAGGATACGTCAATGGTTGGAGGCTGGAAAGTGTAAAGCCAATGGAAATCAGGCAGAGAGAACTGCCACGATGGTGACACCAACAATGCTCTCTATGATAGATGGGCTGAACTGAAATGATACTTGTTCTTGCGGAAATGAATATCATGAAAACAGGACAAGGTCCCCTAACATATAGTTTGACTTCTGGTTGACCGATTTGCCATGGATCGTGTAACCAGATGCTTCCAAAATCATTTGCACAATGACGTAGGGGTACACTAGGAATCTAAAATGATTGAGATCAATCCTGTCTGTGAGACTGGGCTAGCATACCCATTGAAGCTTGCTGGCCCATCGTCATTCTGACGAGGGGCCTTCTGACTTTGTAGGCCTCTCTCCTCCTCTCTGTTCATTGTTTTTTCCCATGGGATTTTGAACAAATGATGCACCAACCCACTCCCCCCTTCAATTTCTTGATAGATTAGAGCTTTTTTTGAGAGATTAATAGGTGGTCTCTAGTACACCTTAGGATTTCATGATGTTAGGCCGAGGAATTTTGGCCACCATCCCGACCTCCCATATTCCTTTCCAAAAGGCTCTAATAGCTTTTACCACTTTCCAGAACGATCGACAAAGATATTGCAAGTTGTATCAAGGATTTTATAACACTGTTGGCTTCTTAAAGGCAATGGTATTTATGAAGGGCTCAATTCACATGCATCCACTTTTCAAAACAAGTTGATGTACCACTATGGAGCACAAAACAATGCACATGACAATGCTGCACAAGAAAGTAGTGCATATGAAAATGCCAGACAAAAAACTAATGCATACGACAAAGGTGTGCATGAAATAATGCATATGCCAGTGTCGCATAGAAAATGCATGAGGAATCCATAAACGTTAAAAAAATCATGTTCTTGCCACATACCATGCAACACTGATGCATGACATGATTCTTGTCATTCACCATGGATCAGCCAGATGCACCATTGCAATTTTTTCCATGTCAGGTCTGAGACACGTCCTGTGATCCAGCATGGAAAAATGGGTCGGTGGCTAGTTGACTTTGTTGCGGAGGTTAGACAGGTGGTTGTTTTTGTCATGCATGGTGGGGGGTTGGTTGCTTTTGTTCCAAGGGCTGGGTGGATGGCTACGTTTTGTATGTGACGTGGGTGAATGAGAATCACACTTTGTGTTTTATGGGTATCTGAGCTATTTCACCATTCTATATTATGACATCTTGGTATTTGCAAACCCTGTGACATCTCGACACAGCTTCTCAAAGCAGAATTTGGTGACGCGTCCTTGAACGTGTCGCTCTACTCAAACATGTAACTCAATTAGAGCGTCCAAGACCCCAGGTAAGCCTTAGACTGTTGTTTCCATTATATGTATGCACTTCATAGTTCCAACACTTGCTATCAACGAACGCGTAATGCTAGTTATAAAAAATTCAGTTCACCCACTTCATTGAATCTTCTTCTCTTGTGCACCTCATCCCTGCAAACCACACACATTCTGCTCGGTATAGCACTTGGTATCCGAGAAATGAACCACTGGAGGGGCACTCGATGCACACACCAAGGCAACAACATTGCAAAAGTCTTCAGTGCATCTCCACCATCTTGAAGACCACAGATCTTGCGACGACGAAGGTGAATGGAGCAATCACTCATTGCATGAAATAGCAGTAACCGGCAATGGAAGATCAACAACCATCATTCCACGATGCAATCCGGGGAATCCAGGCAGCAGCAACAGGCTCAGAAGGCCAATCCGATAATGTACCCGTCTAGCTCGGTGAACCTTTGGCCTCCGTTGTTGCCCATTAGGACGACAGCTGGCATGATGGATGGTACTGGTCAAAAAGCTCACATTAATGAAGACCTATATCATAACCTTTCAGGACCCGAGATCCTTAACAACTGCTCCAACAACTCACTGTGAATATGAAAGATATTTGAAATTTTTGTGCACAATAAGTAAGACTCACCAAGAGGAATAACCAACCATCAAGTGAAACTCGAATCCTACTGTCACTTCCACAGCCGTTGAATTCTATGTTTCCAAAGGGCTGACAATTCGGATGTGACTGACGGGTTCGGAGATGTACTTCACTGCTACCAAGCTAGAAAAAATAAGGGAAATGACCTTGCAACCTCTTTTTTGTGGGGCATGTTTTCATATTGATGTTCGGATCAAAAGACCATCTAATGGAAAAACAGGATTGTTGAAGCTGGATCAACGACTCACACGACAACTTTTACACCATCAATCATGCATGGTTTACCTCTGAAAGAAGACAAATCAACTTGGCATGAATCGTGATTCCACTGGAAAACCGGATGTACTTCACGCGTTCCATTCTTTTATGATTCAAAATTTGAAATACCCAATGCATGATTCAGTCTCTAATGCTTGCAATGGCAAACTAGCTTGGTGGAGTACACACGGCAATTGCGTGAAATCATCATCACCAGGGACCTCATCCCTCAGAAACCTTGATTAAAAAAAAACCGGCCTAAAACATGGAATTTGGCGAGCTACAATCATGTTTGGTTTTCAAGACAACCTCCTCCAAAGGATGGTTGTACTTGATGGCCAAAAACGATGACTACAAAGGAGGGACGGGCTCATGGATGGATGGGGAGACGGGATGAGGCGAGATTGGGGGGAAGGCGTGGGGGAAAGGGTTGTGCTTGGGGAGCAAATTGGAGGATTGGGGTGAACAAGCAAGGGAGGGGAGAGCAAGGAAAGGAATCAAAGGGAAGGGAAAGGGTAGGTGGAGGAAAGAAGGAGAAAAACATAGGAGGAATTGGGGGGGAGAAAGGAAGGACAGGCAAAGGGAGGGAGTACTGGAAGAGAAGGGGACTGGACAAAGGTGGGAAAAGGACGAGTAAAAGAGGGGAGGGGGAATAGGGTGGTGAAGGGAGCGGAGGAGAAGGGAGGGACGGGCAAGGGGAATGGGATGGGTGGAGTAGGGAGGAAAGGAGGACAAAAGAGGATGGAGGGATGAGTGAAGAGAAGGAGAAGTCAAGGAGGAAGAGGGAGGGGAGCGGAGGTAGGGGAAAAGGTGTGTGAAGAGATAGGGAGCCTAGAGAGGGAGAGGAGGAGGGAAAACCAATGGGTGGTTGGAGGGGGATGCCAAGCAAGGGGAAAGGGGGCGTCGAGTGAAGGAGGGGGCGGACAAATCGTGGGTACCGACAAGAGAAGCAGAACATTGAGCGAGGCGCCAAAGAGGGAGAGGGAGTCAAAGAAAGGGGGTCGAGCAAGGTGGACATTAGTTTAAGAAAGGGAGGAGGGGGGCACTTTGAACTATAATGGCAAGCATGGATCTACAAAGTCAGAATAAATGCCAAAGTACACCAAATGCCTAAATGTTCCAAACTCTAAAACAGGCCATGTAAGCTCAATCAGAAGCTTGAGGTCAAGATCAAGTTGGAGCGAGATCAAGATAGTGCCATTTATTTGGCTCTGATGCCACGTTTGGATAGGAGAGATGGATGGGAGGAGATAAGGACAAGTAGAGGTCTCTTCAATAAGGAACATTCAAGTGTTAGAAACACATAAGTGAATGAATAATGGAAAGGCGGAAACTACATAAGCAAGGCCTCCCACGTGATCGGACAACCGCCTCACCCACCACTAATTCTTGTCATAGAAGGACCAGATCATGATTGCTTGTTTTTCCTAAAACCTCATCTAACAGCTCCCGTCCAAAATACAAGTCTTATTTTTCTCAAGTATATGAAGTTTAACATGACTAAGTAAACAGGCTATGCTGCAGGCATACACATGATGACATTACACCCACAAGATGGTCGGTCTCGCTGTCACTACTTTGAACACGACTATGCAACCGAAGTATGCAGGAGGCGTACACATGATGACACAGCTCCAACGATATCGTGGGTCTCATTGTCAGTACTCCCAACATGAACACCGTGAGCAATGATTTTCTACATGGGACTGGCAACTTGTGTAGCGTACAAGGGAGAAAAATGTCAATAGAAAAACACTTTCAAAAGAATTGATTGTACTATAGTGTTTTTTATCATCTATGATGTACCCTTTAAACACCTGAAATAAAACATCAAGATTATTATGCCAGAAGAATTCATAATCAATGTTAGCCATAACTAGGGTATGTTATACTCAATAGCGCCAAAATCAACCTACAATGACAAGACAATGTGAAGCTCAATCCCGAGTGGTTGGGCCTATTTGTGATTAAACAAGTGCTAGCATTTGTTATCTCCAAGCTTGTCTTTCATGAAAACATTATTGAACTAGCTAAAAGTGCACTGTGACGTCTCATGTTGACTTTTGATACTTGACACCAGTCCTCATCTTAGCTTCTACTCTCATGTTAAAGTACTTAGAAATTGTAGCATTTGAAATTTCTGGGACGTGGCATGTGTTGTCCCCAGATTGGATTTGCCCCACTTTCAAGCCTAAAGAGCTCAACGGCTAGAGTGATGTTAGCATATTCTGCATGCGTGCCACATCCGTTGGCATGGTGCACTCGTATCCGTTCGGCCCAAAGCCTGCCTACGTATTCTGCCCTACTTTGAGTCAATCACACTTCTTGATCTAAACATTCTTCTTCTTCAACATGGCATCGAGCCTGACAACATGATCCCAATTCCACTTCCGCTTCTCTGTCTCTCGATTCCACTTCCGCTTCTTTTTGTCTTCGTTGCAACCCTCGACCGACCCCCTTTATCCTCTTTTATCGGCGCGAGGACTAGCCAGCGTGGAGTTTGCCCCTTCGTGGCAACCGTCGGCGCAACTCTCCTCCCAAGGTGTGCCTCTCCCCTGTCGTCACTAGTTGCTGGCATTTCCAGCGTTTCCGGTGGTTCAGGTGCGTGTTTCCCCTGTGTCGCGCGTTGGCGCTACTCCCCCTTGTGGCGCGCTTAGGCATTGCCTTCCCCTGTGGCAAGCATCGGCGCTGCCCCCCATCCCAGACAAGCCAGTCAATGGCGGCCGCGTTGGCACACGGCGGCCGTTGGCGCCATTGTTGTTGGTGCCCGACATCTGTTTGCGTGAGGCGCCCTGTGGCGCGCGGCGCGTGCCCGCCCCCCTCCACCCCCTTCGACGCATTCCGTAGCTCCGGGCGTGTGCGAGTTGCGTGCGCTACATGTGCAGTGTGGGTTGCGTCCATGCATACACTCGTGTGCGTGTGACGTGCGCACCGTGCGTGGCATGCGTGCTTGGCGTTCCTGGCAGACATGCGTGGCGTGTGTGCGCTGAGTGAATGTGTGCGTTGCGTACGTATTTGGCGTGCATGCATGCATGCGTGCGTGTGTGCGTGCGTGCATGTGCTTGTGTGTGACCTACATATATACGTGCGTGTGCTAGGTGCGTGCGTGCACGCGTGCATGTGTGTGTACGTGCATGCATGCAAGCGTGAGTGCGTGCGTGCGTGTTGTACGTCCGTGCATGCGTGCGTGACATGCTTGTGTGACGTGCGTACGTGATGTGCGTGCGTGCGTGTTGTACGTCCGTGCATGCGTGCGTGACATGCTTGTGTGACGTGCGTACGTGATGTGCGTGCGTGACGTGCAAGCGTGACGTGCGTGCGTGTGGGGTCTGTGCCCTGCGTGCGCCCTCCCTCCCTCTGCCTACCCCATCCTTCCGCCTACCCTCCCTCTTCTGAACCTCAGTCTGTCCCTACTCCCTCCCTCCCTTCGGTCACCCCTCCTCCCCTCCCTGTCTGTCCCCCCTCTCTCGGCCCACCCGTTCCCTCCGCCCGCTTGCGCTTCTTCCCTTTCCCGCCCTCTCTCCCCTGCACTCCCGGCTCCTCCCCTATCTCACCCTGCCCTTCATCCCTCCTTCGGCCCTCTCCGTCCTTTCACCTTCTCCTACCCTCTTTCCCCCTCTCGTCTGCTCCCTCCTCCTACTTCCGACCCCCCCCCCCCCC
>SZWC01010948.1:47613-65642 GCA_023375785.1 Penium margaritaceum
GAGTTCGATACATATTGCAAGAACATGTTTGATGGCAACGATTCGGACGATATAGGTTTCAGTAATATACATTCCGTTCGGGTATCTACAAATTATTGCACAGCAAGTCCTAGGACAAGAATACGTCTAATAACTCGGACATGTGTTTTGTCCTAAATTTTCTTTGCCTTAAAATTGTTTTGCATTCAGATTTCATGGAATTTGTAGAACATACATAGTTCTTCATGTGAACAGAAGATGAATACGTCCCAAGAAAATTTCAGAGAAATAACCAAAGTTCAAATGTCCTATACAATGATTGTGCCGAATGGGGACAATCAACTATACCTCTGGCAGGCAGGAAAAGTCAAGCGATGACATGGGTTTGTATTTGCTTGATCTCAAAAGGTCCTAACCAACGGAGTTTGACCTTCGTAAAGTCTTTCCTTGAAGTTTGATATCCTTTGATCTGAGGAGGAATGGGTCGCTGGTGCTGAACACGTCATTGCTGTGATATCGGTCAGCTCCTCACTTTGTTGCTGCTTGACTTTTTGCAAGGGTCTATAATGTTTCCTCCTAAATGCTTGCGAAGTCCCTATAGTGGACGTTGGCCATGGGGATGTTGCTACGACTCTTTGATCCAGCCAGTGTGGTGGAAATTTTACCGTAAACCACATAAAAAACAATTGTACCAGTTGCAATGGAAGTGGCGGAGTTGTATGCGACTTCGGCGGTCACCAGCTTCGCTTCCCAATCAGTTTTGTGTGGCCTACATAATGTGCGGATATGCTGTATAAGCGTCTGACTGGTCCACTCTGCTTGCCCGTTGGTTTGAGGATAGAATGCCATTGATGCATGGATCCAACTGCCATAACGTGTCATGATTTCATGCCAAAAATGGCTATTGAAGTGGCCGTTCTTGTCGCTGATAATGGTACATGGCAGGACGTTCAGTCGCAAAAACTGTTTTGAAAACAGTGGCATTCCTTCTATAGTGACAATGGTTGTTGTCAGGATAAAGTGTGATACCTTAGAAAACCTTTCCACCACGAAGAGGATGGCATTGTTCCCATCCGGAGTGGTGGGCAGTCCCATAACAATGTCCATGCTGATGTCAGCCCGTTGTTACGTTGGAATAGGTAGGAGTTGTAGCAGATCAGGTTGCCTCGAGTGACAAGATTTTTGTCTCAAACAGATGTCGCATAATTTGTAGAAGGCAAACACGTCAATTTGTATCTTGACCCACCAATAGTGTCTTGCTATCTCCTTGAGCGTCTTGTCCTCGCAAAAACATCCACTTCAAAAAGTGTCCAGGAATTCTTTCAATAACATTATTAGTAGCTCCTTGTTTGGCGATACGATGACCTGGCAAGTGAATTGACGTTGCTACTAGGGGTCATCGAACTAAAACTTGGTCTTGTCGTACCCGTCGAACTCCTTGTAACCCTTTGCAAATAGCCTTGCAAGGTACGGGTCTCGTTCGAAGAGCCACATGTTGATCTAGACCGTTAAATCTGGTCACCGACTCAGAGAATCTGCCGGAATACTCTCTTAGTTTGGTATTTGCTGTCGTAGTCAAAGTTGGACTGCAGAATTTCAAATCATCGATTTTGTTGACGGCTCAGATTTCACACAGCCTTGAGATTTTTCAGTGCGTGATGGTCGGTACAGATGATGCATTGCCGGCATTCCAGATTGTGACACCATTTCTTTAAACGCATGCATTGCCACGAGCATTTCTTTCTCATGGACTGTGTAGTCGAGTTCCGGTCCGTGTAGTTTTCTCAACGTCTATGCAACCAGTGGTTCTCCACCGCCATTGTCTTGGGGGAGAACCGCTCTGATGGCTCGATGAGATGGGTCATAGGCCATGATGTAGTCCACAATTGGATCTGCCAATTGCAAGGCTGGCGATGAAGTCAGAGCGCTTCTCAAAGAGTTAAATGCTTCTTGTTCATTACGAGTGAGATTAGAGAGAGGCACTGGCACTCGAGTGGATTCTTTCATGAATCCATAGTAGTAGTTGTAGAAGCCTAAAAATTCTTGGACGTCCCAAAAAAAAAACAGGCAATCAACCACCGCCTCCACTTTTTCCGGGTCCATGGTGATCTATTTGCTGCACTGATAAGGCCTAGAAAAATGATCTAGCAGTGACCAAAGTCGCATTTTAAGATTTTTGTGGAAAAAATCTCTCTTTGTGAGATTTTGAGAAGATTTTTATGATGTCCATTGTGCACCTCCAGGGTGCGGCTGTACACCAGGATGTCATCGAGGTACACAACGACAAAGTCGTCAAGGTAGGAGCAGAATGTGTTGTTCATCATTGCCATACATGTTGCAGGGCCATTTGTGAGTCCAAACAACATGACCGTGAACTCGAAGTCCCTGTATCGGGTGCAGAATACAGTCTTCTTTATGTCTTAATTGGATACGCGGATCTGATGATAGCCGCTGCATAAGTTGATTTTGCTGGAAATCTGGTCCCCACAAAGTTGGTCAAAAATTAAATGTGCTCGCGGAAGGGGGTAGTGGTTCTTGATTGTGATTTCGTTCAACACTGTGTAGTCCACAGACATCTGCATTTCTCTGGTTTTCTTCTTTGCAAAAAGTACTGATGACTCGTCCAACAATTTCTTTAGTTCTGTCAGCTTGTTATCGCTCATCCGATAGGTCCCTTTTATTGTTGATCTGCTGCCAGTTTCAGGTATATCTGATGGTCAATGTTTTGTCATGGAGGTAACTCTAGAGGATGTTCGTTGGAAAAAGCCCCGTTGAACTCCTCGATGAGTGTCGCAAAATCCTCCGGTACTGCTGCAAACTTCTCAGGTGCCGGGGTCGTCGTTGTCTTGGCAATTGTGATTTCTTCCACTTTCCTTGCTTCCATACGGACTAGCCACGCTTGAGGCCCGTATTTCAAGTACTTCTTGGCCATGTCCAAGGAAATCGGTTGGTGTTTTTGGCAACCACAATTCCCTCTGCTGCTCCCGTCTCTTCTACTTCCCATACCTCCAGTTACGTCGTAGGTTGCTTGAGAAAAGGCATATGTTTTTTTTCTTCTGTCGAGGATGCTGGCATAGACTGATTTGCTGCTCCTGTCTATTCGTAGATTATTCTGGTACAGGGAATCTTGTCCAAGTATGATTTCTTGGTCACTCATTGGGCAAGTTCTCCATATTGTTTTCATGCAGATCTTTGATTTGTAATCAGAGTGCCTCGCAAAGTTAACGGATCTTCGGTCGTTGGTCGCCAGTTTTTCCTTTGAACACCCCCAGTTTGGTTTGCAAACCCAGCTTCCAAACCATGTTTTTTCGTATAAAGCTATGAGAAGCTCCTCCATCTAGCAGTGTCGGTACCGTTTTGTGACTTTTACAACCCCTCGGTTGTACTTGTAGCAGTATTGCCGATTGGTCGTCTGCGAATCCCTCTTTGAACATTGTGATCTGTGGAACCCTCATCTGCGTAATCAATCGACACAGATATTTGCAACGAGATGGGAGTCTCGCTCTCTACTCCTTCCCTTTATGTTTTTGCAACACCACATGTTTATTCGGCCACTTCCCACCCTTCTTTATTCGTTGATGCCATTTCCGAAAATCGCACAAAAAATGTCCCGGCTCCCCGAAAGCCCAGTAGAGTTCTTGATCAATGGTGTCAATCTCCATCAGAGATGGGGTTTCCGTCGGCTGCGACTTCACTCCGCCAAAATAAGAAAGTTGACTTGGGATCACCAGATGCTGGATTCCTACATCCAAGCATTAATGTTGGTACAGTTGACACAATCGACTACTTCGATCATGCGTGGAAGGTCGTCCTAGATGCCTACAATAGCGATTGTTCGCCAAATATCTTAATTGATGCCGTTGTTATAGTAGAAGCATAGTTTGTTAGGGATGAGGTCACTACCAGGAATGATCTTACAATCATGCAGAGTATACATCGTCACACTGTACTAATCTATGCCGTACGTGATACATCTTGTTCAATACTCCGAAATGAGCAAGGGTTGCGTGCGTGAAGTCGCTCCATGTTTGTGGTAACATGAGAGAGTCGTGCCACATCAGATGAATTTGCTCATGAGGTAGTACGTGTGTTGTCAGCAAGGACCATGAGAGCAGTCTCAAGGACCATTCATCTGGCTCCACCGGTCTCCTTCTGTCATTGGATGGTCTTTAGATTAGAACACAAACTGAAATCCGTGTCACGTAAAAGTGAGGCTAGGATGACAGTTTTCTTCTTGTCGTTGTTCACCCCAGCAGCGCTCAAGTACATCTCCAAACTCTTCAGCCACATACTGACTGGTGGTCCCTAGAAGTTTGTGAGATTGAACAGCTTGGGAAGTGCCAGTTGAATCTCAAGTTGACTCGAGAGCTGTACTTTCTTCTCAATGAGCACTGCTTTGCGCATATGAGAAATCCGAAGCCCCTCCATTGCCATGTTAATTTGTTGGAGCAGATGGGTGTTGAGGCTCTTGAAACCTGACAGCTTTTGCTATACATCTTCATTGATTTGTACTTGTCAGCCGATGTCTCCCATTGTTCCAAGTGATGACCGGATGGGAAGCCACAGAGGCAAGGGATTTGCTGAGCCCAAAAAATCCATCATCGGGTGGGTCGTTGTGTTCATCGGTGTTGTGCCAAAGTCGCATGTAATTCAGCAGTTTCCACCGCAACAGGTAAAACTCCATTTGAAGTGGTGTATGGAAAACTTCCCGCAACACCAGCCGGAGTACAGAGTCGCAGTCATATCCCAGCAGTCAACGTGCAACGACGTGATTTCACCACTGTCTGGGAGGAAGCACGGCATACTCTCACAAAGACACAGGCAGCGATGAAGCGAGCAGCTGACCGACATCGCAGCGACAACATATTCACCACTGGCAAAAAAGTCCTTCTCAGCTTGGCAAACATGAAGCTCCACAAATCCAACTATTCAAAGCTCAAACCCGAATGGTTGGTACCGTTTGAGATCGAGCGCATGCAAACCCTTGTGGTTGCGCAACTCAAACTCCCCGACACCATGCAGGTTCATCCAGTATCTCATGTCAGCATACTCAAGCACTACCGAGATGCCGGAGAGAACTTCCCTGGCATGGATGTTCCTACTTTGCCTCCCGTTCAAGTGGACAAAGATACAGGGTACGTCGTCAAGGACATCCTCGGCCATCGACGATGAGGCAAGATGACAGAATATCTTGTCAAGTGGCACGGCTACGACGCCAAGCATAACAGTTGGGAACCCTAAGACAACCTCCAAGACATCGATCATCTCATCGACGGCTACTACTGCCGTCTCCGAGCTCCAGCTACACCCACGCCGGGACGTTGTGGCTAAAAGGGAGAGAAGTGTTACGTACCAGACGTATACGAGTCCCTAATCTTCTAGAGTGGGAATTTTTGTTATTACAAAAACAGCCCATCGCGTCGCGAGGACCGCGATATTCACTCTGACGCCCATGTGAAAACTGGCCAACTGCCCCGCCCTCAGTGGATATTCCCAAACCTTCTGACGGCTTTGACCATTCTTGCGAATCTACAAACAGAAGTGTCATGACCTTTCGGTCAACTTCTCGATGACTCTCGACGAATCTGGATTTATAACGATGCATTGCGCAACTTCACCATTGATTCTCGAAGACCCTCGTCTTCTCTGTGGACCTTCTCAAATCCGGCCACTCACAACGCGACTCCGCACACGTTGCTCGACATTTGACCCATCGACCCCGACTATGCTTCATTTGTAACTCGTCACTTGTACATACATGTCCGATCATTTCGACACTTTCCATAGAAGTACACTTACCGCTAATCATAAACTGCTCAAGTGTCCCAAATTCTAGATCGTGTTTTGCCTCGCAGCTTCTACCTGTTCACCATCTACGCTCTGTTTGGCGTAACACAGAAGCATATAGGCTATAAATCTATTCAGCTTTCAGCGACCCATCACCTCGCATGAGGACAGAGCCAACAACAGGATTATCTGGCCAATCTATCCCTTCAGAGTTCCTGATGGGTTTAGTGACAGACTTTTTTTGTGACATACGTTTGTTCCCATACATGTTTAGGGGTACCAAGTGTTAATTAGACAGGAATTTATGGGACAAAAAGGAAAGGAGGTAGGGGATCAACTACCACATTGCCTCCTGAATTAGAATAGTCATTTGCGTAGGGATTTTCATTTATTTCAAACAACCGGGCCAAATTTTGCACACTTGGCACAAGGCCTCGCGGAAGTATGGGCCTCTACAATTCAGAAATGCTCACAAGACTTGAGTCAAACGTGCAGGCTCACAACCTTCACGTGAGTTTAGACAACCAAGATCAAGCGATCAGGTTACACTGCGCTGGCCTCTCCCTCTTTGAGACCTTCGTGCAAACGTGGATTGAACCCACTGATTTTCGGAACGCGTTTCAAGAGGGATTTCCACAAAGTGGCTACAAGGGAGGAACCTAACTATGAAATGGGGTTGAGCCCCTGGGTAATCAATTTTTATCCAAATTTGCTAGTTGCAGGGTACGTACTAGTTGATGAATTCAATGTTAATGGTTTTTGGAGATGATCACAATTGAAATAATTTGTTTTCTTTTTCAGATTGATTTGAATCACCAAAAACATTAATACATTCATCAACCTTACAGGGCACATGCCAGTGCCTACATACATCCTAGTCTTTGCGTGTTTTTTCCTTCTTGGAGACCGGATTTTCTCTCGACTAAAGATCGCATTCACGCTCAAGGAAGACTTTTTCTTACTCAACTTGCCACAAATATGCTTGTTACTATGACAGTCATGGTACACGACTGTCAGAATGAGTCATGTCAACATGGTACGACTCCGGCCGGTGTCACACCAAACGAGCTCAACTCACTACGGGAAGTCGCAGTGAGCTGAGTTTATAGGGCTGATAAAATCGCTCACGGCAAACAAGGTATAGTTGATTGACCCAATTTCATACACTCTACAAAGAGTGTATCAAGAAGTGTAATTCTGTATCCATAGATTTATCACCAATCATAAACATGAATGCATGTCATTAGAGCCCAAACATGTATTCCTTGTCAACTTGATAGCGCACACTTTTCTGCGTCCAAGTTCATTGAACACCAATGTGACACTGTTACATCCTTGACGTACACAAGCTCCTAAACTCAGCGAGTGGGCATTTCCGTCATTTTAATCGTGGCCCACCACGCGTCGACTAAAATTTTATCCTGCCGTTTGGCCAAGGGAATTTTGGCCAGTTGCCCCGACCTCCAGTGTTCCGTTCCACAAGCTTCTGACAACTTCGACCACATTCCATAATGGTCGACAGAAGTGTCGGAAACCATATCGACCTTTTGATAATATCCGGTGGACTTCTTAGCGATGGTAGATCTTGACAAAACCGCGCCTCAATATTCTTAAAGCCCCCTGACTTCTCAACAGAGCTTCTTGCATCAACCACTCACAGCGCGACCTCACACGCATCGCTCAAACCAAGCACAGAGGACCTATCATATGCCACATTCTCATTCACGGCATTGTATACATGTGCTCAACTCACTCAACACACGTCATTGAAGTACACTTTTTTCCAAATACAAATGATTCATTTGTCTCGAATCCTCGAATCGTCTCTTGCCCCTCACCTCATCCTTATGAACCACCTATGTTCCGCTAAGCGGATAGTTTGGTATCTCAGCGTGGCGGCGCTTAAGGGGAAACCGATGCTGTAACTACTTGGCAACAACCTCACACGAGTCCTCAGCGCATCTCCAATGTCCAGAAGATTGTACAATTTGAGATGACTACGGTGAATGGAGCAAGCGTAACCGACAACGCACATAATTCCTATTCTAGTATCTCGGCAATGGTGGATCAACAGCAAACGAACACGTTGTTTGCATAGTATTCAGAGCAGCTTTTTGAGCTTCTGATTTTTCAGGATGGTTTGACCGTCAGTTTGAGGATGAAACGCCATTAAAAGTTTAATTCTTCTTCCATAGCGAGTCATCAGTTCGCGCCAAAAACGGCTGGTAAATTGACCTTCTCTGTCGCTTGTGATGGTTCTCGGTACGCCTTGTCGCCATACGATGCCGTTTAGAAACAACCATGCTGTTCCTTCGACGGTAACGGTGGTCGTTGTCCAGATGAATTGGGACATTTTAAAAAACCTGTCGATGTCCACAAGGATGGTGTCATATCCCTCGGGTGTGATTGGTAATCTGGTGATGAAGTCCATGGAGATGTCTGCCCATGGTTCCGTCGGAACACGGAGCGGCTGCAGAAGTCCGGGTTGCCTCGTGCAACGAGATTTTTGTCGCTGGTATGTGTCAGAGGTTTTGCAGAAGTTGGCCACGTCGGATTGTATCTTATCCCACCAGTAGTCACCAGTTTCTTTAGCGTGCTATCCTCTCCAAAGTGTCCGAATGGACCGGTGTTGGCATTCTTCAAGCAGCATACGGCAAAGTTTGTCGTTTTGGGGGAGCGGCCACTGGCGAGTGAAGTGCCGTCGCCAGTAGGGTGCGTTGAACCAGAACTTGGTTTTATCATATCCGCTGTCCTGGTCATAGCCTCTCTCGAACAACCGCTCGAGGTAGGGGTCTCGCTGTAGTTGTAGGGTTGCCATGTCGGCCATTAAATCTGGTCAGCGGCTGAGTGCATCCGCCGGATTAGTTTTTCCTGGTCGGTACTTGATTTCATAGTCGAATCCGGAAGCTCCTTGAGCGCAGCATGGACGGGTTGACGTCACCCGTTGGATTGGCTAATTGTAGGGTTGGCACCAAGGTCAGAGCGTTCTACAAAGCGGTGAACGCTTCTTGTTTGCTGTCTTCCCTCCACCACTCGTTTTCTTTTTGAGTGAGGTCGGAAAGAGGCACTGATACTCGCGTGTAGTCCCTCATAAATCATCGGTAGTAATTACAGAATCCAAGAAAAACTTGAATTTCTCGAATGTTGGTCAGCGTTGGCCAATTAGCGACTGCTGCTGCTTTTTCGAGATCCATGATGATCTGTCCACCATTGATAACGTGACCCAAAAACTGGATTGAACGACGAACGAAGTCGCATTCAAGAGTTTTCTGAAAAACTTCCCTCTTTGTAAACCTTCAAGAACTTTTTGGAGATGTCCTTCGTGCTCCTCCGGGGTGTCGCTGTACACCAGAATGTTGTCGAGGTATACCAGGACAAATCCGTCGAGGTACAAACGGAAAATGTTATTCATTGTCTCCATGAACATCGCTCGGGCGTTCGTGAGTCCAAACGGCGTAACCGCGAACTCAAAGTGCCTGTAGAGAGTTCGGAATGCTGTCTTCTCGATGTCGGCAGCTGTAGCGCGTATCTAGTGATATCCGCTGCGTGAGTCAATTTTGCTGAAAAATCATGCTCCTCGGAGTTGGTCAAAAAAAAAAAATTGGCTCAAGGGAGAGGGTAGGGGTTCTTGATGGTAGCATCGTTAAACGCCCAAAAATCCACGCACATCTGCATCTCGCCAGTTTTCTTTTTCATACATAGTACTGGTGCAGCGTATGGTGACATGGAAGGACGGAGAAACCCCTGACCGAGCATCTCGTCAAGCTACTTCTTCAACTCGGTCAGGTCGTGATTGCTCATCCGATAGGCTCCACGGACGGTAGTCTGCTGCCTGGCTTCAGTTTGATGTGATGGTCGATGTCTCATTAAGGAGGTAGAGTTTTCGGGAGTTTGTCAGGGAAGACATTTGCAAATTCCTTGATGAGAGGAACTAACTCTTTAGAGACCATCGCGAACTTTGTTGAGGCCAATGAGGCTGATGAGGCCGATGATGAGTCAGCTACTACCAAATCTGCTTCTCCCATTGACTCGAGATGTATGAGCCACGCACAAGCTCCTCTTCGTATACAGTCCTTAACCATGTTGAGCAGTATCGGCTGCACTGGTCGTCACTTTTTGCCTTCCGCGACACCCTCTGCTGCTTCCACCTCTACTGCTTCCACTGTCGCCTTCCAGCCTGCACGCAGAAGTTGCCATTTGGCACCGTAGATCTCCACGTAGACGTCGCCGCTGTTCCAGTCAACCTACGAATTGTGCCGGTACAGGAAATCTCGTCCGAGGATGATTTTATGATCGCTCATTGGATAAGACCTCCACACCGTTACATCCCAAAGATTTCCTACTTGTAGTCATAGTGGTTCTCGGAGTCTCCGTATCTGTAGTCTCCCGTTGACGGTTTTTCCTTCAAACACTCCTGGTTTGATCTAGAGACCCAGCTTGTGAACCATGTCATTGCTGACAAAGCTATGTGAAGCTCCTCCATCCAATAGTGTCGGTACCGTTTTGCGACCTCTACTTCTTTGAGGTTGAACTGTCAGCAGTATCGCTCCCTGGTTGTCCTCGTATCCCTTGTCTAACTTTGGGATCTCATACACCCTCTCAGGCGATGTGGACTTTTTAGATGGGCGATCGTTTGACGCAAATTGCTCCTCACGGACAAGATTTGTGCTGTTTGCTCCTGTCCTTTGCCGTTTTCTAACTCATTTTTCTATGACTTCTCCCCCTTTTTGGCCTGCTTCTTGCATCGACAATTATGAGGGATGTGCCCGACTTTTCCCTAGTTGTAGCACGTTCGTGTGTCTCTCTGGTCGACGTTGTCTACTTCCATTTGAGTCAAGGAGTTGGCTGACTAATTTTTTCCATTCCCACGATAACTGTGATTTAGGAGGTCGCTAGTTGTAGGATTCCTGGATTTGAGCGTTGTAGTTGGCGCTATCGATCCTTTCTGCTGCAATGATCATCTACGACAAGTCGTCCTGGATGCCGAGAATGGCCATCGCTTGCCAGATATCTCACTTGAGGCCGTTGTTGTGAAAACAGAGTTCATCGGGGGCAAAGTCTTCTCAGGTGATAATCTTGCAAAATCTCCGTGTGTACTCTGCCACGCTGGACTACTGACGCAGATGCTAGTCTATACCGTGTGTCGGATTTTTTGTTTTGTCATCCAAAGTGTGCGAGCATTGCCCGCGATAATTCGTTCCAGCCGGTTGGTGGCGTCAGCGCGTCTTGCCATTGTGCGTTGATCTGCTCCAAGGGTAGAACGCCTACGGTCGGTGATGTGAGACGGGCATCGTGAGCTATTGATGATGCTCCGCCGATCTCCTGCTGCCGTTGGATGGTCTTTATGTCGAACCACCAACTTAACTCCGTGTCGCGTTTAAGCGTGGCCGCGAGGTCAATTTTCTTTTGTTTGTTGTTGACCCAAGTAGAGGTTAAGTTCACCTCCAAACTCATCAGCCACATCCGAACCGCTGGTCCCTTTGAGTTTGCAGGATCGAAGGATTCTGGTAGAGCCGGACAAATTTTGGGTTCGCTCGAGAGTTGGGAATTTCTCTCAACGAGCACCGCTTCATGTGCACTTGCGTTGCAAAGAGCCTCCAATGCGATGTTGAGATGTTGGAGCAGGTGGTTGTTGATTCCCTCGAGGGCGTATATCATGTTTACCAGTTCTTCATTGATCCGCGCCTGTCGTCCACTGCCACCTCTTGTCCTTGCTGTCTACAGCGGGGCTGTTGGTAGGGGAGGTTGATTCATTGCTCTTGGATCCGTGACCGGACTGGTCGCTGAAGCCATAGGAGTTGTTCCAGCTGTCGCAAAGCCTGCCACACCAGCATTTGCTGCCGCTTAAGGGTTCGCGTGCATTGGCACGTTCTGCTCCTCCATCCCCTAAGTCATTGCCAAAGACCCATGGCAGGTCATCGGTTGTGCTCACACGTTTCACGTTGTAGTCGCAAATTCTACGAAGTCTTGACGTGCAAGATGTGTTGAAGACTTGGACGAGGTAGTCCATTTTATGGATGAAGTAGTCAATTGCCTCTACAACACCGCTATGTTCTGATACCAAGTGTAAAGCCAAACAGAGTGTAGATGGTGAACAAGTAGAAGTTGCGAGGCAGAACACGGTTTAGAATTTGGGACACTTGACCAGTTTATCATTAGCAGTAAGTGTACTTCGATGACAAGTGTCGAAATTATCAGAAATGCATGTTGTGATTTTTGACGTTCTCGTCGAGCTGTACAGTTTACTATGACCACTTAGCCGTGTCCATTCCTGTGCAGATCCCTCATGCAGAGCCAGGATGCATCGGCGCATTGGCAGGTGGTGGACCACCAGCACGGAGCTGATTGAAAACTGCCCCAACGCCTTGGATGCTATCTCGGACCTTCTGCAGTTTTTCTGCAGCAAGTACGATGCCATTTGCATGTTTTGCATTGTGTATCCACCATTTGATGCCCGATTCATACATGTGACCAGTCATAGTGTTGGGATTGAGATCGTGCATGTTTAGGTTCAGACGGCGTAGCGTTCTGATTTGTATGCGCAGAGTTACGGCCAATACACCAATTTTGGGCCGGTTTTAGGACAAACTTTGCACTGCCTCGTGCGACACCCGCTGTGCGCCACGGCAGGTATTTTTGCTGTAGACCTGTCATTTTTTATCACTCTGCAAATGCTATTGAAGCATTATGACACTCTAACTTGTGTCTCCTAGCCAGACCCTTGCCGTTGTGTATACGACCTGTGACTGTTGTCACCATCTGACTAGGCACTGACGAACAATCAGCGGCTGTGTCGTTGGGAAGATTCTATGCATCTTCTCATGGTATCAGAGCGGCGAGGCATCCCTTGCTGAGTTGCGCAGCAAAGACGCAACAGTGGCAGCAGCAATGAGAGCCACGGCTAAAGCCACGATCTTGGGAGGACCCACCAACCCACGGTGACCCACCGCAGCAGATTATAGTAATGGAGACACCCTTGCTACCGCATCGCCACTTTACCACCTCGGGCAGCCAAGGGTTTCCCAACCCTCTCCAGTAGTAGTTGAGGCATGAGATGTTAAAAAGGGATCTGTGACAGGTCCCAGAAGCTTCAATCAGATCGCACATACCACCCTCCCCAGACGTGAGAGCATGCAACTGCCCCTTTTGACCACCATTTTTTACGTGCAAGAGCTCATTAGAAAGCTCTTGCAAAACCCTATCCATCTCTTCCACTCCCGCCTCATTTAATGCCATGTAGGATCCAGGAAATGAAACAACACTCTCAGATGTGGATTTTTCCTGATTTTGGGCTGAAACAAAAACGGTTATGTTTCTCTTTTTATAGGTTTGTTTAGACAAAACTATTACCATTGAATTCAGCATCCTTTGGTGCAAAATCGCTTTGAATTTTGCTTCATTTGGACAACCTTCATGCTGACATCATCATTGTAAGTGATGAAGTCACCACCAACACTTGCCAAATTATTGGCCAAAACATCATTTGTTACCAGCGTTGCATATCCTTGTGAAACGCTAACGATTCTGCAATCTGATCAGTTTGACATCCAAGCCCATAATGAGCGCTGAATGGCTCCGGCAGGTGACAAAAAAAAAGAGACTCCTCCTTAGGGGTTGTGAGCCCACGCTCGCAGGCCATTGAGGATCTGCAGAGTCAGAAGGATGAGACATTCGTCTTCAGCACAGAAGACTGACGCCATCCGTGCACTCACTGAGCTCCTTTGTGGACAATCCACAACTCCACAGCAGACCTCCATGGCAGTGGGCGGTACCATACCTTCTGCACAGCAGTCAGCACCCGCACGAATGTCAGGATCAGGACTTGTCCAGCCATCACTTGATCCTTGGGATGAGGACCCTGACATGCCACGCATGGAGCATGACGCCCACGTGAATGAGATTTGCCTCCTTCAAGAGCATCTTCGCCAGCTTCAAGCGAGTTCCTGGCCCCCACAGACATCCGTTTCCCGTCTCCCAGAGATCCTCCCTAGCAAATTTCCTCGTCCCGATGTCTTCCCCATCCCTCTTCTTTGTGAGCCCGCGATTGCCCTTCCTACAGAGCGGCAACCCAAGGAGTTCAAGACACCGCCTCCACGGTATGTCAGCAAGGACGGCTTTGACTGCTGGGAGATTCTCTTCAAGGTCTATGCCACCTCAGAGTGGTTATGGCTTTACTACCACAGTCCGTATCAGTTACAAAATGTGCCCAGGTGCTGACAGCAGCCAAGGCGATGCGCAGACTCCTTTACGCCATGCCGCGCAATACTGTCGTGGACTTTTACCCTTTTCTTGCAGAGGCCGGCACAGGCAAGGGTGATGACCCACGTCAAGGCTGGGACTCGGCATTGTCCTTGCTTGTTACAGAGACACATGTCACCTACGCGGCTCACATTCGTGCCCTCCACTCCCTTTGTCAGGGCCCGCCGAGCCCGCAGCTGATTATTAGCGGCGGGCCATGCGTATCTACACGTGCCTTGGGACCTCAGGAAGAACACAGCAGTGGATGCATCGCATGATCATGCGCGGCGTTCGCCTTGAGAACGCAGACATCTTCTGAGATGTAGCAACGGCGTTCTTGAGCCCTTTTCCATATCCCTCTAGCTTCTTCCTTTGACACATCAGCACTTTCATCAAGTGACTTTTGTCTGCAAAGTAGGAATGGCCCATCAGAAGAGTCCCCTTGCTGCAGCAGTCATCGCGTCGCCACCGATGTCCCTCTTGCAGCACATTCCTCTCTCACATGGCACATCCTCCTCCTCTCCTTTCACCTTGATTACCCCTTCTCAATCGCAGGGTGTGGGAGAAACTCTACACCAAAAGAAGGGGAGGAAGAGGCATAGTTTGGGCCAGCAACACTCGTAACAAAAGCAGCCATTGGCCTGTAGTAGTGGACGTACTGTTCACTGGTATGACTCAGGAGGCGCTCATTGCTACACCGAGTGCCATCAGATGCTCAACTGGGCGCAGATCACTCGCGGCCTTCAGGCTGCACACGCACAGTGGTCTACGTGGAGCAGCAGAGCCCCTGGTCGCGCGCCGACGACCACCGTAGCAGTTCCCGTCTCCCTACCCGCGAGCAGTGGTGATCCGGATCCACGTGAACACACCATCACCAAGCTCCTTCAACTTCTCGCGCTTTGCTTTTAGGGAGGTGCGAGTGTATTTTCACAGCCGGATATTTCACAAACTGTTTGTTTTTCTGTTCTTGTCACTCGCAATGACTCGTGTGGGGGGGGGGGTACAGCTAGCATGTGATGGTGATGGACTTGAGAGTATTCATTGCATACTTGACTCCCACCTTTGTGCCCTTTGTTGTTCCTTGTTGCTTGTTGCTCAGCGTCCTTTCGAGGCCGAGTGTTCCATTGCCCGTTGCACAGTGATGTTCTCTAGTCATGATGCTAGTGGCACCTAGATCATTGATTCCGGTGCCAATCACCACATGACCTGTCGGTGTAGTGATTTTTTTGTTCTCGGTCCTGTTGCGTCTGTTCGCTCCGTTCGCACGGGCTCTCGTCAGTCACTACCGGTCCAGGGTGTTGGGTTTGTGTACTTTGATGGTCTGTTTGGCCCCTTGTATCTCTCCGCGGTGCTTTTTGTGCCTGATCTTGAGCTCAGCCCACATTTTTTTCATACTTGCACACTGATGGAACTCTCTGTGGAGCACACTACAAACTCTGTGACTGTGACTGTTGTTGATACTCGTGACATTGTTCTCCGTGCCTCTGTTGTGGATGATTTTTATTGCATTCCTCGGATTTCTCCTTCTCCTCGTGCTCCTTCCCCTTCTGCTTGTGTGTTTATCTCTTTTTCTCTCTACTGAGAACCAACAATTGCTACATTGTCGCCTATGTCACATGGGCTCAAATACTGTGTCTAGGCTCATTTGGACACAGCCCGCCTTCGGTCTTCACGCGGCCTCTTTTAAGATGCCGTTGAAGACCGACTGTCTTTTTTGCGCTCAGGGTAAGATGCATAGTTGCACTTACCCTGACTCCCGCTCTCCAGCACTTTGCCCTCTTCAGTTGGTCCATTCGGACCTTCTTAGTCCTCTCCCTGTCGAGTCTTTGTCCGACCGGGGCGGATATGTCCTGACCCTGACCAACGACTTTACCTAGATGCGGTGGGTCTATAGCCTACACCAGATCAGCAATGCCACTCTCGCACTTCACCTCTGGCTAGTGATGGCTGAGCGTCAGTCATCACGCTGCACACGTTCTGCTCGGATCGTGGTAGTGAGTTTCTTGACGAGATGGATAGTTTCTTTACCGAGCACGGTGTTTTTCACTAGGTCTCCGCTCCTACTACTCCTCAGCAGAACAGTGTCTCTGAGTGTTGGAACCGCACCATGGAGGATATGGTTTGCGCTATGTGGTCCGAGTGCAGTGTGCTTGAGTCCTTCGTGTTCAAAGGATTCGCCTACATGACGTGGGTCTGGAACCGCCTCCCGCATGGTCCCCTTATAGACCACGTTACACTGTACGAGCTCTGGTTTGGTCATCATGCCGATCTTCATCCCACTCGTGTCTGGGGCTCCGTGGCTTGTGTGTGGTACACCGAGGACCAACAAGGTTCCAATGTCTCTTTGTGGAGTCGCATGTGTGCCTTTGTAGGCATCTCCCCGCGATCAAAGGCCAAGAAATTTTGGAACCCCGCTCCTCATCGCATTGTTGAGTCTCATGACGCGCTCTTCTTTCAGTCTCTCACCTACCGTGACCTGAACACCATCATGTCGATGGTCGTCATGCACGTTCGTATTATGAGGCTTCTCAACGGATGGGGGAGTCTGTGCCAGTGAGCATCTCTCGTCCAAGAGATGTGTCCGTTCAAACCACCTCCCCTTCTTGGTCTCTGCCCCTTCTTGACCCAGCGATCATTGCTGTTGGTTCAAAGACCTCTCCTACTCAGCCCGTTTCTACACATGTTCCCTCGCACCCCACAGGCACACATGATTATGTACCCATGCCCACCAGCACTCCTCCCTCTGTGCGTGAGCCCGCCTCTACTCCTGCTCCTGCTGCCTCGCTCACACCCAGCCTTGCGTTCCCCCCCAACTTCACTAGCATCTCCTCTCACTACATCACGTGCTCCTTTTTCTCAGTCATCATCAGCTGTGGTGGTGCCCATTTATGAGCCTGAGGTGAGCTCTCCAAGCATGGGATACTCGCGTGAGCCTGGTGGTTGTCTTTGACCATTGGACTCTGGAGTCCAACGAGCATCAGATTCCGCACCTAGGCGCTCCACTTCTATTGTTGCGAGTGGTGACCCCGACACAAAGGCCCTAGGCCTTAGTGTTCGCATAGATCATACAGAGGTGCATCCAGCATGCCCTGTCAGGTACGATCTGGTCACTCACGAGTTCCGCATCGCTTGTGATGTAGCAACTGATCTTGTGGTCATCAGGCCCAACACTGAGGCATGTGCACTTGCCACTCAGGGCGGTCCCTTGATGGCGCCTGATCCGTGCACACTGAGGGAGGCTCTCTCATCAGAGGACGCAAACGCCTTGCGCGCTGCCTACAAGGATGACCTTCATGCCATCCGAGAGCATGGATTTTACGAGATAGTCGACCTTCCACCCCAAAAAAAAAGGCTATTCAGGTCAAGTGGGTCTTTCGCAAGAAAGTGAATCCGGATGGCTCAATGGAATGCCACAAGGCGCGATTGATCATCAAGGGGTATTCCCAGATTGAAGGCGTCGATTACATTGACACCTTTGCCCCTATCCGTCGCATGACCTCAGCCCGTGCTCTATTCGGTGTGGTGGCTTAGCATGACTGGGAACTACATCAGATGGATGTGAACAATGTACTCCTCCATGGAACTCTGGATGAGGAGATCTACGTGGCCCACCCACCAGGCTTTGAGGAAGGTGACAAGGTCTGGCACTTGTGCAAATCCTTGTACGGCTTCAAGCGGTCTCCTCGTTGCTGGAACCAAGAGATCACAAGTACCCTGACTCGTGCAGGATATGTAGGGAGCGAGGCAAATCCCTCTCTTTTTGTCCGACACTCACCTGAGTGGTTCACCTCCATCCTACTCGATGTGGACAACCTCCGGATCGCGTCTCCCTCTATGGAGGCCGTGAAGGAGGCCAGGATTGTTCTCTAGACTGCCTAGAAGATGGAGGACCTTGGTCCTATAGTGGTGTTTCTTGGCAAGGAGATCGTGCAAGACCACAGACGTCGGACACTCCTACTCCATAAGGCCCGATACGCACGTGTTGTGGGGATTGTTTCAGTGATCTCCTTAGCCCACTGTCCATA
>SZWC01010948.1:77077-87704 GCA_023375785.1 Penium margaritaceum
TCTCTCCCCCCCCCCTCTACCTAGTTCTCTAACAAGGTTATTACATGTTTGAAGGTCACACCTAAAGGTTTTGACACCATTGTCAATGATGTCACAATTCCTCCAAAGTAAGGAAATGGTCACTCATTATGTAACAACTTGCCATTCTTGTTCATTTACATGCAGCATTCAATGACCAATGAGAAAAAAATTAAGTTTACTAGTGAATTTTTATGAGAGGTAGTAACTAAGTATGACATATCCTCATGCTCATGGCCTTTTAACATACGTAAAAGGACACATGAAACAAACCAATCAGAATCCCAAACGTTTTGTGGACAAAATAATAGTCACATAGCTTAGTGCCATTAATCTACATCGACAAGAGTGCGTGAACATGAAACATAAATGGCTGGTCCATTTAGTAGTAAGGAGATTTTGACACCTCTCTTGGTGAGCTTTCACCTACTTGCATGCTATCCATTTTTTTTTGCTTTTTGAAAAAAAATTGAATTGTATTCCAAAATATTTATATCCGTAAATGAAAAAATCTCTGCCATCACCCATGGTACAACATGAGGGTATGGAATGAAACTATGAGAATGTCATTAGTTAGTGATGATGAGACGAAGCATGCGAGTGCCTCGTCACGTTGTCGGGTTATGGTGCTACTATAAGAGCTTAGATCTATATGATCAATGATAAATTCAAAAAAATTCTACGCCTTGCAAGGAATGGAGACAACATGACAAAAAGGGGTGATATACAATCGTATTCCATCTTCCGTTTACCTCCATATTGTTTTTCTTTAAAAAAAATTGGAATTTCTGTAGAATTTTAAAATTTTGTGATGGATTCAAATTCATGTTGAAGTTTCTCAAGGATGTAAAGTTGTAAAAGCTTTAGATATAGTTGGGCCCACTTCCAGAGAGCGTTTAGAGACATTAGAACTTCTGGAAATGTAGTAGCTACTTAAAATTTTATCTCAAACCGGCCACAAGTGAGGAATATTACATTTGATACTTGCCGTGTGTGCCTAAGAAATTGAGTTTGAATCATTCTCGTTTATGCTCTTTCACGATTGCGCCTAGACATCCGACCACGAAGCAAATCTGACTTATTCTTATTTCAAAAGCATTGTAAATTAAAAGGAATCGTTTAAAAAAATACCGGCACCACTTCCATTCCTTTTTGAGTAACAGTCAGAAAGTGTCCTCCATGATACCTGCCAAAATCGGCATGGCTGTAATGTTTCATTTCAAACCAAGTAGTGTCTAATGACATAGCTGGTCACCAGAAGTATGTTTTTCAACAGGTGCTTTCTTCCTGTTGATTTCGACACCGTTGATGCCTTCATTATGTTTCCGATTGGATTATCAGCTGAGTGCGATGATAACTATGTAACGACTCAACTTGTCCAGTGGAATCAATCGGTAGAACTTTGTCTTTTCGACACCTGTACTGCAGAGCCACGGGAGCATGTTGTCGCGCACGTGATCGATGGGTACCATGAGAGACAACCAGTCCGGTTATCTCCCTGATTCAAAAAATCGATCTCCATCTTGCTGCGTCACGACGATCGCGATTGCCGCAATCAGGAGATGCCCTATGAAACGCAAAAAACAGTGACATACTAGCCGTTGACCTTCAAGGTAGTACACATACAGGAAGACTGTTCGGACTACATTATCAACGAACAATGTAATCCATATGAATTTTAACGTTCAATAAAAGCAACAAAACAAAGAGAGATTCAAAGAGAGATTACGATTGAACTTCATCAGTCTTCTGGCCTCGTTAAGCCAGGGGATCACTGGTTCAATATCTTTGAAAATCAAGAATTTTGAAAGTGTGAAATCAAATCTAAGGGGTGCAATATCCAATGCTTTCTTTACTAGATGGAAAGCTAAGTTTGTTTAATATTCTATAGCATGGTGAATACCTGCTGCATAACAAACCATATGGAAATCAGCACAACTTGAACCTACAAAGCCTCGGTCTTTACGGATGACAACGCGGAGTTTTTCTCATTAGTACCAATCTAGTATGATATCTCAACGTAGAGATCATCTACCTCTAACATGTACTATCATTTAAAATGCCTTTTTATCAAATTTCCAAATGCATGGAAGTCTTGAAGAGGGACACAATCTATCTTGAATTATTTTTACGTGATTTACACTACAGGTATCACAATTAAATCATGTATTTAAAGTTTTCCTCTTCTAGGTGCTTGCAAATAAAAAACTAAAAAACGCAATAATAGAATCTAATTGAAAAAAACATATTAACATAATACATATTATAAAACTCATTCATTTCCCACGTGGCGTGAATCAGAATACAACTTGAAGTAAAGCTTCCCGTCTAATGTGTTTTATGTGAAATCAAAACTCCCTTTTGTACATACTTTCCATGATAAAGGCAAAAAGAGCAAGAATGAAAGTTTGAAATGTATTCCATGAAATGTTTTATAATTTCATTTGAAAAACAAATCTTTGATGATAAGAAATGATTAATTCAAAACTTAAGTGAAATAAATTCATATTCAAATCAACGATTTCACAGTAGCATGTGAAATAATTTTTCATTCGTTCCATAAACATGAAAAACGTATTTCTTAACAAACAATAACTACTATTAACTTGAATAAAAAACGAGAAATCGTTTTATAAATTTTAGAAAAAACATAGGAAAATAAAAATTTGTCAACATAAAAGTGATTATTTAATGTAGTTTAATATTTTATGAATTTCTTAACTACATTATTGATGTTGAAAATAATCATCAAAAGAAGTAAAAAAACACAATAAAAAATGTAAAACCTAGAAATATTCCAGTTTTAAGTCATTTTCATTCAATTCCTCATTCAATTCACCTACATTTTTCTTCATGAGAAAATTCTTAAGTGCTACATTATAGTTTAGCTTTTCCTAAAACATAATTTCTACACGTCAATTTACATGAAGAAAAAAACGTTTTCCATAACATAAGATGGAGTTCCCTCAGCATAAAACTAAACAGTTGAATTTAACTAGCAAACCATTATGAACCGTAGAAAGTTTGATACTTGAAGAATTACAACTTTGGTAAACAAGCCACGACATGCTCAGTTGTCTTTTCTCATGATAAAATATGTTAAAGTAGCAATAATTTCTCACTCCTTTCGTTAGCAAGTCTAAATCAGTACTATATTCTCTGCTCGAACGTGCCCTATTGGGCCATGTGTGTATTGTTCTTGTGCCGTCACGATGCATCTGTCGCACTTTTCTAACTTCCCAGGTTACACTCAATATTCTACGAGCAAGGTACGTGCGCTCAAGGTGGTTCGCCACACTTTGAGGCAACCTACTCAAGTGTTAAGCACACGACCTGATAGGGGTCTTGCTCGCTCACTCGTCGGGCTCATTCTTGCTAAACTATTTGACTAATCTCGTCTCAATCTCCGTTCTATGCTTAACTCTCACCTCAATCCCCCCCACGACACTCGAGAGCTCCCCTCTCACATTTACGAAGAGCCCTCCCCCCTCAAAACACTCAAAAGCCCTCCCCCCACACAACATCGAGAGCCGAATCCTACCCCACAACTAACTCCCATTATCCCCCTAATGGTTACCGAGAGCCACCTGACTCTCAGTGACAACTAAGTTTCCACAAAACACTTCATTCCCCCGCCTCTTCTTGGCCCTTCCTATCCTCCAAGCCCACTCTTACACAACATGGCATGAAGCCATTGACTGACCTCTGGCTCCGTTACTTCTGCTTCCGCTTACGCTATCGGCTCCCGCTGCATACGTCCGTGGTGGACAACGTCATCGGTCGTTGCCATTACCCTCTCCTCCAATGCTCTTGTCTTTGCCATTACCGTCTGGACCATCGCCGGTGTCACAGGTTCTATTCCTCGTCGTTGCCCTTGTCGATCAACTACCGCTTCGCTCCCCCACCAATTGTTTTTTCCTAGCCTCAAACCGTCCTTGTTCTACTCTTAGCAATGTGATGGAGGATCTCAGCCTCTTTGGTGCCTTCCGTGCTCGAGCTACAACTTGTGCAACCCGCGAGCAAGGCCCATCTCTGGAAGTTCCCTCACGCATCCAAAACACTTGTCTCGGAAATGAGAATGGCCTTGGTGACAACCCCGTTATCCTCTCCCCTTGTTTTGCCGTTACGGCTACGGTCAATGTGGCTCTAAGGGCATTTTGTGCCCCTCCTTTACCACCACTCCACCACTCATCTCTCGCGTACGCCCCCCAGTTCCCGTTCTAATCGCCCATCCTTGACGCCCTCCCATCTCACCCCACTAAATTTCCCTTACTCATTCCCCCAGTCCGCTCCCACAACTTGTCCATACGGTCACCCTTGGTGACCCTATGTTGGATGCTTTTGTCCCTGGAAGTGTCGTCCTTGCAAGCAGTGTCGTAGCCATTTACGGTGTCATTCCTCAGTAAAGTTGTCAGTGACCACGTCATCGCCCTTGGAAGTGTTGTTGCCCTTGGAGGTGATGTTCCCCCTAATGATGCAGTGGTCCATCATGTAAAGATCATAACGTGCAGTGTTATGGCCCCCATCGGAGTCCTTGCACTCGGCGTTGTCATTCCCCCCGATGGAGTCACAGCTGCCGGCGGTTCATTTCTTGCTCGTGGTGCCATCCAGGTCGTGCAACTTCACTGGCTGGTGGCATCGCCTCGCCCTTCGGTGGCACTACTTCGGATGGCGCCCAAGCCTATCAGGTCACACTAAACAATGCTCCTCTCCTCATCTCTTCCCCACTCAAGCAACTCCGCTCCTCACCCCTCTCTTGTGCTCCCTTTGTCCACACCACCGCCGAACTCTCACCCACCTGCCCCCGTGTCCAATTCATCCCTACCCTCTTCTCTACCCTCCAGTCCCATTAGTTGTCCACATCCCTACCGCTCTTGCCATTTGCCCCCTTTACGCGATTGCCTACTTTTGCGTCTATCTATCGTCATTTCCCCCTTGGTCCTCTACAAGAATACCTCACCTCCCATCGCACCTCCACCCTCTGTGCCTGCTTTGTCCTCAACACCTTCATCTTCTCCTCCACCATCCCTACCCCCCAATCACCACCGTGGCGGTTCGCCATCTATTTCTCCCCTTGCCCTCCGCTTGCTGTCTCTCGTGCCATTCCCTATCTCCCTCCCCTAGCTTCTTATTCCCCTTCTTTGATCCCCCCTACGCCGATCGCTGCGCAGGCTGTGAGCTCCCCTTGTGCGCCTTCCCCCACTCCTTTTACAAGTCCATTTCCATCTTTATTGAAGATGTCGAGGAGAACAACCCCCCACTGCTGTACTCCCTAGTCTATCTTGTGGGAGATCCCATCCTCATTGCGATGACACTATCTACCCCGTCCTCACCTTCCATTCTCTCATCTCCCCACCCCTTATCCCTTCCTCCTCCTGTCAACGTTGTCTTTTGTGAGATCCTTCCTTCCCTTCCTCCTTCCCCTTGGTTCCCTTCAATTCGCGCTCCCCTCCCGATTCTATCGTCACTTGGACACTTTCCCTCCACACATTCGTCCCCATCCTTGCTTTTCTTCTCGGTGTCCCCTCTTATCCCCACTTCTCGATGCGCACACATGCTGCCTGATCTCGTCCTTTGGCACCTCCTCCCATCTTCGCATTAACACTTTCTGATTCCATCCTAGAAACTCCTTCTCCCACCTCATCTGTTTCTTTTCACAACCGCTCGTGCACCGCATGGGATCTTCCCTTTGCCTCTCTCCCTCTTCCCACCGTCCCTCCACCTCTCTCCTCGACCCCCATCCCATATTTCTTTCTAGTCGTACTTCCCACGACCTCTTCGCTATCACCAGTCCTTTTGTCATCCCCTCCTCCCTCCCAGAGCTCCTCTATGCCTCTTTCCCTCTTCCTCTCCTACGTTCCCTCTCTTTCCCCCCCTTATTCTCTCCCCTACTCACTTCCTCCTGTCCATCTGTCGTCCCTCATCTTTACCTTGCTCGTCCGTTGTCCTCCTGCATCCATCTTGTTTTATTCTCCTCTGTATCCCTCTACACCCTTCCCTTCCGTCCTTTCCCCCTTTCTAAGGTTCTTTCTTCTCACCATTCCCTCATCACCTCACCCTCTACCCTCTTCTAACTTCCATCCGAGATACACCCACGGTCGCCACTTAGTTCATATCAAGTTTTGTCAGGCGCTCGATTCCTACACTGACCATCGCTTTGTTTCTAGAGCAACATGGCCACATATATTCCGCCCATTTCACCCTCCACCTCTCTCATTGATAAGTCTGATCCCCTCACCCTTAATTACGCTCATACCCGCTCGGATGCTGAACCTCAACACGTGGCTTGTGTTGCAGAACTTGCAGCTTTGGCTAAGCATCGCGTGCTCGAACTTGCTGACCTTCTCTCGGTCGCACAGCAAACAAGGCCAAGTGGATCTTGTGTAAAGTTATCATTACATGAGGTGCCCTTGATTGATGCAAGGCTCACATTATTGCCAAAGGATACTTCCAAGTCCTCGGTGTCGCCTTTGACATTCTTCTCTTTAAGATGATTGAAAATTGTTCATGTTATCTTTGAGGTTTTCAAAACCAATGATTGTGTCTGAACACTTCACATATTTGTCTTACTTTTTCATATATTTTAAGCAACTTTTATGGATGAATTTCTTTTCATCACATACGTACTTTCATATGGACTTTTTAATAGACTTTTCATTCAGGTCATGAATTTTTCAACTTAAGTGATAGGAGGATTTTGATGTTGATTTTTTTCTTTTAATTCTCATGTATTACCATACGTGGTTTCTTTAATTTTATGACCATGCAACATGTTATGTGATACCAATTATATGAAATCATTGACATGTTTGTTTTTAGCATGAAAATATGTTGTTGAGGAATTGATTGAATTTATATGACCCTTAAGGGGACGTATAGATAATGTTATCGGGATATTGAGTTTGTTTTGCTTTTCGAGTGTGAAATTATGCATGAATTTCCACTTCTAGTGTCATATCACAAGACTGAGCACCAAGACAATGGTTCAAGTTTCTTAATGATCAAGTATAGTTAAATCAACATGCTTCTCTTGAGGCTTTTGTTTTTCAACATGATTTTGAATTCTTTGCTTGGTTAAACAACAATGTTTACAGTGGAAATGAGAACAATTTATTGTTTGAACGTCATGTTTCATGATGTTGAAGTGTATTTTTCTTAATGAGAAAACAATTCTATAAATGCAACATAAGGGGAGCACCTAAAAGAAATACAGCATTGGACGGAGTAGGAAGCCAAAGATTTGATTTATCTTCAACCAAATATAGCCACACACAATGACAGGCATACGATTGATGATACTTACGATTAAGAAAGTGAAGCTTTTATGTGGTAACATAAATGTTAAGAAAATAATCACGAGTGGGACAAAAGAGGAGAAACCAGAAATTGGGTGGACAAAAATGACAAAGTAGGCATAAGCAAATGATTTGAAGGTCACCCACCCGCCCTAATCTTGTGCCCATCATCTTTAATGGAATTTTATAGAGAGAGAAGAGTTGGGAAAAAATAAAAATAATGGTTTAATAGGTATTAGGAGTGTACACAATGTAGGGAAGTTGAAGACGAGGAGCTCTATTGATAACAAGGCGAACATTCATTTGCAGTGAATGAGTGAGTTTCTTCTAACCCTAAAAATGAAGAAAATATTGGGTTGATACCCTTTGCTTAGCAAAAGACATGTGCAACACAACATGAGGAGATTGTAAAAAATTATTACTTTTTATGAGGGAACACCATAAATGGCGAACATCACACATGAACCCACTTATGAGAAGGATGCATCTAATACAATGAAGCCTCCAAATGACTGCTCTAGAAGGTTTAGGCTACCTATTGTTAGATTTATGCCCACAAGTGAAGAAAACTTTCATGAATAAATTTAAGCATAATGCATTAGGAAATGAAGAATCATCAGCAAGTTGGATGTTTATGCACAGGTGAAGGGAGGTTAGAATTAATCATGCAATGTATAAAAATGTAATAATGTAAGGTGGATTATGAAGAACGAGCGAAACTTTATAATGAACTTTAGAAAAAATAAATATGTTGCACCCATTCTAGAGATCGAAACATTATGAATATAAATCAAGTTTAAATGTTGCAGAAGAGATGTAATGTAAGTTTTGTTTTGGCTTATTGACCAATAAATTTGGTGATGTTCCTGGAATCTTTAAAATGTATCTGATTGATGTTTTCTGAAACCCTAAAGAGAATCGGTTAAAAACATGATTTTGGGTTCATATGGTTAGCCTTATGAGAAACATGTCCTATGAATAAATGCTTCTTTTAGAGCTTCCATCGAAGCTCATAAATCAAGATTAGAAAATTTTCTTTCAAATGATATGTGTGCATGGTCATTTCCTGTAAATCCCACAACATGAGCTTGTGTTTTTAGAAAATTCTTCAATAATTTATGTTCTATTCTACTTCTGATCAGTCTAATGATGAAAGAAAACCCTTTGTAGAATTCAAAGTCGTCGATGGCTTTCACATAACGGATAAGAATTTAAATTAATTGCAAATTTTAATCTTCATAGGTTCTCAACATAAATATTTCTTTATTGTTCAATGTCTTGAATTTTCTAACTTTGATGATTTTTGAGTTCATGTATGGATACATATTACACTTTGAGACATCACACACACTTTTCTACCCTTTAAAAGAATCATTGGAAAACAAGTATGATAATTAACTTGTGATGTTATCTAATTTGTTGTTTGTACTTCTTTGAATATTTGGACGGCTGAACAACTTAATGACATTTAAGATGTGTTTTTAAAAATTAATTCATCGATGGTTTTGCATGATGCTCTTTAGAAATGTGCAATAACAACTCTAAAATAAGGTCGGTATTCTTGTAAAAGATGAATCTATGTAGTGATGTTTTTTCTTGATTTTCATTGTGCTTAATACTTTGCAACACATCAATTTCACTCACAAGTTATTGTTTCATTTAGAAGCTTTGGGTGTGGTGGAATAATAATTTCCATTCTCCTCTTCCCCATAAATCTCTATAAATGTAGAGATGGATGGAGCTTTTACTTAAGCATCGTTATCAGGTCTTGTTTTATTAGGAAATACCTTTTTGTGATACTAAAACCTAAAATGGAGTGAATCCTTCCCATGAAGCATTATAACTCACTTGCAAGTTAGGCAACCCTAGTTAAGAATGCTAAATCAAATGTGTTATACTAAAGAAAATATTGTATTTGTATGTTGAGAATGTTTAGGTTTTGTAAAAGAGTAACATATTTTCTTCAAATGAAATAAGTTTCTTCCTTTAATTCACCTTATCTTTCCAAAAACATGAAAATAATGATATTATCACAGTACAAACATTTTGATATTCGTTTCTTTAACGTACAAAACCAAAAATGAAAACAATGGTAATTGATGATGCAATTGATGAGAAGAGAAACATATAAAAGAGTTTAGATAAAGACGTACGTTGTATAACAGACGGACAACACAAATAGTTGGCGCCATCATCCTTGTTAGACTAGCTTGCGAACACATCACCTAAACGGCTTGTAGCCGTTGACTACAACGGTCCTAAGCTTTGGGAAAACACATACTAGGGGAAAGGTCATCAAATGACCTCCCCATTAGTTTCTAACATTACACAGGACAACACTAACTACTTTGACATGACGACGTCGGTCTAACATTCAATCGAAATCACTAGTTTTCTACTTATAACTTGGTAGTTTAACATCACACCACAAGCAACAGGTGTGAAGCTTGGAGTGTAGAACACAACTGGACGGCATGGTAGCAAATCATTATCCTACACCCGTCTACAGTGGTGAGAGGGGTGAAAAAGTTGAGCCCATGTCTTCAAGACGAGTGGCCTTGCCGAGGGTGTGACATCAAAGTCGGCATGGCTACGCGAAAGTAGCGGTAGACCTTAGCAATAACCGCCATAGTTGAGAGCAAGGCTTGCAAGAATTGGCAAGGGAGATAAAGACATAAAGGTAAACCAAGAAACATGCCATGTGCGTGGGTACATGACATGTGGCAAAATATCTAAAAAGGAGAGAAGGGTGGAAGGTTGAGGAGGAGATGTCAGGTAAGAAGGAGGAGGAGAAGGAGGAGGAGGGGGAGGAGGAGGACGACGAGGAGGAGAGGGAAGAGTAGGAGGAGGTAGAGCACAAGAACAAATGTGAGGAAGAGGAGGACGAGGAGTGGCAGGGGGAGGAGGATGAGGAATGGGAGATGGAAAATAAGGAGTAATACTGGGAGGAGGGAGAGAAGGAGGTGGGGGAGGCGGAGAAGGAAGAGGTGGGGGAGGAGAAGAAATAGGAGAAGGAGGAGGAGGAGGAGTAGGATAAAGAGGAGGAGGAATTGGAGGAATAGGAGAAGGAGGAGGTGGAGGAGGAGGTGGTGGAGGAGGAGGTGGTGGAGGAGGTGGTGGTGCAAGAGGAGGTGGTGGAGGAAGTGGTGGTGGAGGAGGAGGTGGTGGAGGAGGAGGAGGATGTGAAGAAGTCGGAGATGGTATAGGAGGAAGAGTAGGAGGAAGTGGAGGAGGAGGAAGAGGAGGAGGAGGAGGAGGAGGAGGAGGAGGAGGAGGAGAGGGAGGAGGAAGAGGTAAAGGAGGGGAAGGAGGAG
>SZWC01010949.1:3349-23742 GCA_023375785.1 Penium margaritaceum
GTACCGGAAGGTGTCAAAGCACCCGAGGGTAAGGTGTGCAAGCTGGTGAAGGCGTTGTACGGACTGAAACAGGCCCCACGGATCTGGTACAAGGAGATGGACAGCTTCATGGCTGAGATCTCCTTCGCACATTGCAAAAATGACCCTAGCGTCTATGTGCGGGAGGACGAACGTGGCTTGCTACTTGTGGCGTTGTACGTGGATGATCTTATCATGTGTTCTTCCTCGCAGGAGGCCCTCACGGACCTCAAGAAAAATCTGGCCAGCAGATTTAAGATGAAGGACATGGGACCTCTCGAGTACTACCTCGGGATTGCTGTTCACCGCAACCGCAAAGCAGGCACCATCGAGCTCAACCAGACCAAGTACATCATGGACATCTTGAAGCGCTACAACATGGAGGACTGCAAGCCCGTCAGCACCCCCATGCCCTCCGACTGCAAGCTCTCCTCCTCCATGTCACCAAGCAACGAGGCAGACCGGCGGGAGATGCAAAACATTCCATACCAGTCCGCCGTTGGAAGCCTCATGTATGCAATGGTGGGAACACGACCTGACATTGCTTTTGCAGTGGGTCAGGTGAGCAGGTTTGTGGCCAACCCTGGGCCAGAACATTGGCAAGTCGTGAAGCGGATTTTTCGCTACCTCAAAAAGACTCGGCACGTCGGACTCCGGTTTGGAGGTCTAGAAGGATCAGACTTGCTGCGGCTGACATGCTACACTGACGCGGACTGGGGAGGACGGATTGATGACAGGAAGTCCACCTCAGGGTTTGTTTGTCTTCTCAACGGTGGTGCGGTCTCGTGGGCAAGCAGGAAGCAGGACTGCGTCTCGCTTTCTACTGCTGAGGCGGAGTACATTGCACTCTCCGAAGTGTGCAAGGAAACACAGTGGCTTTGCAGTTTGCTTGATGAGATCAAGGCACCACAAGAGGAGGCAACGGTCATCTGCATCGACAACCAAAGTGCCATGGCTATGGCAGAGGACGACATGGTCTCCCGGCGTACAAAGCACATCGATATTCGGTACCACTACTCACGTGACCTTATCGCCAAGGGTGTCGTGGAACTAGAGCACGTCGCAACCAAGAAAATGCTTGCGGACGTCTTGACAAAGCCGCTAGACAGTGATTTGCATGTTGCAGGTGCTCGAGGAGTCGGCATGGTGGATGCAAGAGATGAGAACTAAAGACCAAAAAAAAAAAGAAAAAAAAACTGATATGCACAAACACAACCCAGAGCTACAGTTTCATGCCGAAGAAAACTACCACAGCAGGTGGCCTACGGTGCAAGGAAGAGATTGTTTTTCTTATATGCCCCATGGCCACTGCTATGGGTTGACGGACAGGTTGGGCATGCACTGCTCCCTTGGAGTAAGTCCCCCAAACCTTGTTCGTGGTGCAAGTCCAAGCGAGACACCAGAAGTCTAGCGCAACGGATAGCATGTTGGACTTAGTGACAACAGGTCCTGCGATCCAGCCTTTATGTGCGCAGGAGGTTTTTTGACCTTCTAGCACAGGGGAAGTTTCTTAGGCATTTCTCCATGCATGAGGAGAGTGCGCCACTTGGCGGTCAGTGGATGCGACAATTGGCGGACTGGTGAGGTGGTGTGGAGTGACCACCCCAAAAGTGTCACTACCCACACACCTTAGAAGCCAGGCCTAGGAGTACATGTACCAGGCTCATTCCTCATTCTAATTACACAATCTGGCCTTAGATGCTCCTCACAGAGTTGTCCAACTAAGGAATAGTATAAAGAAGACACTGGTTGGTCTAAGCCCTAGAAGTTAGTCTTTGACTAGCACCTCGCGCGAAAGTGACCAAGTGTTAAGTGGACACAGTTGCTAGCAAGTGATTGCCTAGGAACTGCTCTGTGTGGAACCGTGATCCTGAGGGTGATATCTTCTCCTAGCTGAAATGCTAGGAGCGGACGGCAGGTGCTATTGTGTCGGCCCTGCTTTCTAGTCCGTTTGCCTCAGGCCGGTTGACACTCACAACCACAAAACACCACTCGCAACCACTCGCAACTACTTCCAACCACTTGCAACCACTTGCAACCACTCGCAACCACTCGCAACAACTGGCAACGACTCATAACCACTCGTAACCACGCAACCACTCGTAACCACTGGCAACCACTCACAACCACTCGCAACCACTCGCAACCACTCGTAACTACACGCAACCACTCGCAACTTCTGGCAACCACTCGCAAGCACTCGAAACCGCTCACAACCACTCCCAACCACTGGCAACCTCTCGCAACCACTCGCAACCACTCACAACCATTCGCAACCACTTGCAACCACTCACAACCACTCGCAACCATTCGCAATAACTGGCAACCACTGGCAACCACTCGCTACCACTCGCAAACAATCGTAACCACGTGCAACCACTCCCAACAAATCGCAAACACTTGCAACCAATCGCAACCACTCCCAACCGCTAGAAACCACTCGCAACCACTCGTAACCTGTCGCAACCACTCGCAACCACTCGGAACTTCTCGCAACCACTCGCAACCACTCGCAACCACTCGCAACCACTCGCAACCACTCGCAACCACTTGCAACCACTTGCAGCCACTCACTACCACTCACAACCACTTGCAACAACTTGCAACCACTCGCAACCACTCGCAACCACTCGCAACCACTCACAACCACTCCCAACCACTGACAACCACTCGCAACGACTCCCAACGACTCGCAACCACTTGCAACCACTCACAACAACTTTTAACCACTCACAAGCACATGCAACTGTTTGAAATTACTTGCAACCACTCGCAATCAATCGCAACCATTCACAACCATTCGCAACCGCGTGCAACCTGTCGCAAGCACTTGCAAGCACTCGCATTAACTCACAACAACTCGCAACCACTCGCGACCACATTCAACCACTCAAAACCACTAACAGCATATCGCAACTACTCACAGGCACTCGCAACCATTCACAACCACTCACAACCACTCGCAACCACTCCCAACCACTCGCAACCACTCGCAACCACGCACAACCACTCGCAACCACTCGCAACCACTCCCAACCACTCGCAACCGCTCGCAACCAGGCACAACGACTCGCAACCACGCGCAACTACTTCCAACCACTCCCTGCCACTCGCAACCACTCGCAACCACTTCCAACCACTCGCAACCACTCACAACCACTCGTAACCACCCGTAACCACTCGCAACCACTTGCAACCACTCGCAACCACTCGCAACCACTTGCAACCAGTCACAACCACTCGCAACCACTCGCAACCACACACAACCAGTGGCAACCCGTCGCAACAACTCGCAACCACTCACAACCTTTGCAACAACTCCCAACCAGTCACAACCTCTCGCAACCATTCCCAACCACTTGCAAACACTTGCAACCACTCACAACCACTCCCAAGGAGTCACAAGCACTTGCAACCACTTGTAACCACTTGCAACCACTCGCAACCAATCGAAACCACTCGCAACCACTCGCAACCACTCGCAACCACTTGCAACCACTTGCAACCACTCGCAACCACTCGAAACTACTCGTAACCACTTGGAACCACTCGCAACCATTCACATCCGCTAGCAACCACTAGCAACCAGTCACAACTACTCACAACCACTCACAACCAATCACAACCAGTTGCAACTACTTGCAACCACTTGCAATCACTTGCAACCACTCGCAACCACTCGCAACCAATCGCAACCACTTACAACAACTTGCAACCACTCGCAACCACTCACATCCACTTGGAACTACTCGTAACCACTCGTAACCGTTCGCAACCACTTGCAACCACTCGCAACCACTGACAACCAGTCGCAACCACTCACAACCACTGGCAACCATTCTTAACCACATTCAATCTCTCACAACCACTCGCAACCACTCGCAACCACTCGAAACCACTTGAAATTGCTCGCTTCATCTCCAAACCACTCGCAACCACTCGCAACCACTTGCAACACCTCGTAATCACCTGCAACCACTCACAACCACTCTTAACCACTCGCAACCAATCGTAACCACTCCAAACCACTCGCAATCACTCGCAACCACTTCCAACCAGTTGCAACAACATGCAAGCACTCACAACCACTAGCAACTAGAGGAAACCACCCACAACCATTTGCATCCACTCAAAACCATTAACAACCACCCGCAACCACTTGCAATGGATCGCAACCACTGGCAACCACTCGCAAAAAACAACTCACAACCCCTCGCAACGATTCACAACCACTCATAACCATTTGCAATGACTTGCAACCACTCACAAACACTTGCAACCACTCACAACCACTCGCAACCACTCACAACCACTTGCAGTCACTTAGAACCACTCGCAACCATTTGCAACATCTCAGAACCACTTGCAGCCACCTGCAATCACTTGCAACAACTTGCAACCACTCGTAACCACTCACAAGCACTCGCACCCACTCACAACCACTCGCAACCACTCAAAACGACTCGCAACCAGTCGCAGCCACTCGTACCCACTCGCAGCCACTCGCAGCCACTCGTTACCACTTGCAACTACTCACAACCACTTGCAACCACTCGCAACCACTCGAAACCACTTGCAACCACGCGCAACCACTCGCAACCATTCACAACCGCTAGCAACCACTAGCAACCAGTCGCAACTACTCACAACCACTCACAACCAATCACAACCACTTGCGACCACTTGCAATCACTTGCAATCACTTGCAACCACTCGCAACCACTCGCAACCAATCGCAACCACTTACAACAACTTGCAACCACTCGCAACCACTCACATCCACTTGGAACTACTTGTAACCACTCGTAACCATTCGCAACCACTTGCAACCACTCACAACCACTCACGACCAGCCGCAACCACTTGCAACCACTCGCAACCATTTGCAACCACATTCAATTTCTCACAACCACTTGCAACCACTCGCAACCACTCAAAACCACTTGAAATTCCTCGCTACCACTCCCAACCACTTGCAACCACTCGCAACCACTTGCAACACCTCGTAATCACTCGCAACCACTCGCAACCAATCGTAACCACTCCAAACCACTCGCAATCACTCGCAACCACTCGCAACCAGTTGCAACCACATGCAAGCATTCACAAACACTAGAAACCAGACGAAACCACCCACAACCATTTGCAGCCACTCAAAACAGTTAACAACCACCCGCAACCACTTGCAATGGCTCGCAACCACTGGCAACCACTCGCAACCACTTGCAACCACTCGCAACCACTCAGAGACCATTAGCAACCACACATAACCACTCGCAATTACTTGCAACCACTCGCAACCACTCGCAACCACTCGCAAACATTCGCATGCACTTGCAACCACTCGCAACCATTCACAACCGCTCGCAACCACTGGCAACCACTCGCAACTTCTCGCAACCTCTCGCAACCACTCACAACCACTCGCAACCACTAACAACCACTCGCAACCACTCGCAACCACTCACAACTTTTCACAACCATTCGCAACCACTCCCAGCCACTCGCAACCACTTGCAACCACTCGCAACCACTTGCAACCACCCCCAACCACTCCAAACCACTCACAACTACTCGCAACCATTCGCAACCAATCCCAACATCTCTCAACCACTTGCAACCACTCGTAACCAATCTCAACCACTGGCAACAACTCGCAACCACTCGCAACCACTCGCATACACTCTAAACCACTTGCAACCACGCGCAACCACTAGCAACAACTCGCAACCACTCGCAACCACTCACAACCACTCGCAACCACTGGCAACAACTTCCAACCAGTTACAACCACCCGCAACCACTCCAAACCACTTGCAACCACTTGCAACCAGTCACAACAACTCTCAACCACTCACAAGCAATCGCAACCACTCACAACCACTTGCAACCACTCGCAACCGAATGCAATCACTCGCAACCACTTGCAACCACTCGCAACCTCTCCTAACCACTTGCAACCACTCGCAACCACTCACAACCACTCGCAACCGCTCGCAACCACTTGCAACCACTCGCAACCACTCGCGACCACTTGCAACCACTCGCAACCGCTCGCAACCACTCGCAACCACGCGCAAGCACTAGCAATCACTCGCAAGTACTCGCAACCGCTCGTAACCACTTGCAACCACTCGCAACCGCTCGCAACCACTCGCAACCACGCGCAAGCACTAGCAATCACTCGCAAGTACTCGCAACCGCTCGTAACCACTTGCAACCACTCGCAACCGCTCGCAACCACTCGCAACCACGCGCAAGCACTAGCAATCACTCGCAAGTACTCGCAACCGCTCGTAACCACTTGCAACCACTCGCAACCGCTCGCAACCACTCGCAACCACGCGCAAGCACTAGCAATCACTCGCAAGTACTCGCAACCGCTCGTAACCACTTGCAACCACTCGCAACCGCTCGCAACCACTCGCAACCACGCGCAAGCACTAGCAATCACTCGCAAGTACTCGCAACCGCTCGTAACCACTTGCAACCACTCGCAACCGCTCGCAACCACTCGCAACCACGCGCAAGCACTAGCAATCACTCGCAAGTACTCGCAACCGCTCGTAACCACTTGCAACCACTCGCAACCGCTCGCAACCACTCGCAACCACGCGCAAGCACTAGCAATCACTCGCAAGTACTCGCAACCGCTCGTAACCACTTGCAACCACTCGCAACCGCTCGCAACCACTCGCAACCACGCGCAAGCACTAGCAATCACTCGCAAGTACTCGCAACCGCTCGTAACCACTTGCAACCACTCGCAACCGCTCGCAACCACTCGCAACCACTCACAACCACTCAGAACCACTCGCAACCACTCGCAGCCACTCGCAACGACTCGCAACCACTAGCAACCACTCGCAACCACTCGCAACCACTCGTAACCAATTGCAACCACTCGCGACCACTTGCAACCACTCACAACCACTTGCAACCACTCGCAACCACTCGCAAGCACTCGCTACCACGCGTAAGCACTACCAATCACTCGCAAGTACTCGCAACCACTCGTAACCACTCCAAACCATTCGCAACGACTCATAACCACTGATAACCACTCACAACCACTTGTTATCAGTCGAACCACTCACAACCAATCGCAACAACTCACAACCATTTGCAACCACTCGCAACAACTTGCAACCACTCGCAAACACTCGCAACCACTCGCAACCACTCACATCTACGTCCAACAACTCACAACCACTCGTAACCACTCACAACCACTCGCAACTACTCGCAGCTACTCGCAACCACTCGCAACCACTCCCAACCACCCACAACCACTCGCAACCGCTCGCAACCACTCAAAACCACTCACAACCACTCGCAACCACTCATAACCACTCGCAACCACTTGCACCCACTCACAACCACTCAAACCCACTGGCAACCACTCAGAACTGCTTGCAACCACTTGCAACCACTGGCAAGCACTCGCAACCACTTGCAAGCACTCGTAATCACTTGCAACCACTCGCAACCATCCGCAACCACCCCAAACCACTCGCAACCACTCACAACGAATCGCAACCACTCGCAACCACTTGCAACTACTCGCAACCACTCGTAACCACTCGCAACCTCTCGCAGCCACTCGCAACCACTTGAAACTACTCGTAACCACTCGCAACCATTTGCAACCACTTGCAGCCACTTACAACCATATGCAACCACTTGCACTCACTCGCAACCACTTGAAATCACTCACAACAACAAGAAACCACTTGTAACCACTTGGGACCACATGCAACCACTTGCAGCCACTCTCAACCTTTTGCAACCACTCGCAAGCACTTACAACCACTTGCAACCACTCGTAACCACTCGCAACCACTCGCAACCACTCGTAACCACTCGCAACCGCTCGCAACCTCTTGCAACCACTTGCAACCACTCGCAACCACTCACAACCACTTGCAAGCACTTGCAACCACTCGCAGCCACTCGCAACTACTCTCAACCACTTGCAACTACTTTCAACCACTCACAACTACTCACAAACACTCGCAACCACTTGCAACCACTCACAATGACTCGCAACCATTCACAAGCACTTCCAACCACTTGCAACCACTTGCAGCCACGCGCAACCACTCTCAACCACTTGCAACCACTCGCAACCACTTGCAACTATTCCCAACCCCTCGCAACTACTCGGAACCACTCGTAACCACTCGCAACCACTCGCAACCACTGGCAACCACTGGCAACCACTCGGAACCACTCACAACCACTCGCAACCACTCGCAACGACTCACAACCACTTGCAACCACTCGCAACCACTCACAACCACTCGCAACCACTCGCAACGACTCACAACCACTTGCAACCACTCGCAACCACTCCCAACCACTCGCAACCACTTGTAACCTCTCGCAATCACTTGCAACCACTGGCAACGACTCGCAACAAATTACAACCACTCACAACCACTCTCAACCTATGCAACTACTCGCAACCACTCGTAACCACTCGCAACCACTTGCAAGAACTCGCAACCACTTGCAACCACTCACAACCACTCGCAACCACTTGCAACCACTTGCATCCTCTCACAACCACTCGCAAGCACTTGCAACCACTTGCAACTGTTGGCCTGAGGGTGACTGTGCACCCTGGAGGGTTCCTAGCAGTGGCTGGTTCACACCACCAACTGTTTTTGGAGAGACTGAAACTGTGGAGGCAACTGATTCCAATGATGGCAGAAAACTCGTCAGAGAGTGAGGCATTAGGTTTGGCCTTAATTTACTGGGAATGAACACTTTGATAAAGGCTCAAAAGTAATGCCATTTTATAGCCATTGATCTAAGCTTTCCAGAACACCAAAGCATGCCTGATTTGGAGCTTCTTAGCAGATTCTATGGCTTCTAGAGTGGCCCTTGGTAGGCTGTCCTTTTCCCACCTAGGAAGGCATCCCTTCCTTCCTGTAGAAGCTTCTGCCCCTTCCTAGATTTCTCAGTTTGCTTCTAGTAGGAGGGAAGGTGTCCAGAAGACCACCTCTAGATGCCTTGTAGGACAAGTCACTCCTTCTAGAAGGTGTGCCATCTTCCTGGACCCTCACCTGACCTTCTTGAAACTTTAAGAGGAACTCTAGAGGTTGAGGTAGCTTCCTGACATCTATTTTCCACCTCCCTTGAGGCAGGGCAGAATGTCATCTTGTGGGACTTGAACCCAGACCCTGCCTCTAGAGGTGGATCCCATTAACCACTAAGCCACTAAGGCTTGTCTTTTTGGTGTTCCTTTTTGGGGTCACTCCTGCCATGGTGAGGAGCATTACTCCAACAATCTCCCCCTTGCGCATCACCCATGGCTGTCATCCATGCTCAACCTGCCGCTGATGAGCCTTTCTCCTCATGGGAGGCAATCTTGTGTTTTATTGCTCCCTCCCACTGAGCCTCATCCTTCTTGTCCAGTGCCTCCTTCACGCTCCTCTTGTGCAAACCCAGTCCAAATGCCCTTGTCGGCATCATACCTTCTTTGCACACGGCTGCTTGTGCGGGGCTTTTGAGGCGGTTGCTGTTGTTGTTGTCCCTTTTCGGCGCCATCCTCTACAAGCACCTACTCCCCCTCTCTTGGAGACCATGGAGGCATCGGTCGACTCCGTGCCTCCACTTCCATCTCCGGTGCTTTGGATTCTTCATCCGAACTGGCCGGAACAGATTATGCTGGTCGCCCATCCCTCGGGTGATCCTCTCCGGCTGGTGCTGTTGCGAGGGCGTCACCCTCATTCATGTCCTCCGGCGTCTCCCCCTCAAGGGGTTACATCCATTCCTCCCTCTTGGAGAGACCTGCCTCCTTGTCTTTCCAACGGCTTTTCTCGTCAAACGTAATCTCGCGACTCTGCACAATCTGCTGCCTCCTTGGTTCAAGGGGCCGGTACGCCTTGCTTCCGCTCTCATATCCAAGAAAAATACACCGGCGGGTACGCGGGTCCAGCTTGCTCCGTCCCTCACGTGCGTGCACCATTGCATGTGTAACACAACCAAACGTGCAGAGGTGACCCACCGCCGGCTTATGCATGGCTCGCACACGGTCTCCAATGATGCATGGCTCGCACACGGTCTCCTTGGTTCCATCAAGACCGCTAATTTGGAGACCCCACACCACTTCCCTCTTAGCCATCTCCTTCACTGTCGATGGAGAAATGTGGCAGAGTCGGCGGTGCCATAGGTCCACGTCTCCTCCATCCTTTGTTGCAAGATTGGAAGCGATGGACCCCACCCGGCTGCTGAGGAACTTCGCGCGTAGCAGGTACAAGTCATCCTCCCTCTTGGGACGTGCAATCACCTCACCTTTGCCCTCCTTGCGGATGACGGCCTCCTTCTTTGTGAAGAGCACATCAAGTTCCTTGTTGGTAAGGCGGCTGACGGAGAGCAGGTTGGCCCCAAAGTTGGGCATGTGCAGCACATCGTGGATTGTGCTCGTGACAGGTTTGCCATCCACAATTGACTCAATGCGGACGTTACCCTCACCGGCGGCCACCTCTGTTTTTCCATTGGCCACCATCATGCGTCTCTCCGAGGCCCCGTAGGTGACAATGGAAACGTATTGCGTGTGGCGGCCTGATCCGCAGTCAATGACGGCAACTCCCAAATCCTTCAAGTTGGTGGAGTTGTACACCATAACTATGTGCTCATCTTTTTCCGCCCCACTGCGACCAATCTGTTTTCTTCTTGGGACAGTTGCGTACATAGTGGCCCTCCTTGCCACAGTTGAAGCACTCTCCCTTCTTGTCACCCTTATTGAGGCCCTGTTTGGCACCCTTCCACTTATCGCCTTGACCTCCACTTTGAGGATGAACCGTGTAAGCTGAACTTGATGCCGCTGCACTCTCTCGACCGCCACGTCGCATCCACTCATTGCGCACGTAATCAGTAACCTTCGGGTTCTTCAGCTTGTCAGAAAACCAGCCACCAAGGACTGTGATCATGGGACTCCAACTGTCCAGCAAGGCCAAAAGAAGGATCATAGCTTGCAACTGAGAGTCGACCTCTCAACTAGTGGCCATGCAATCCGCTGCGAGCGACTCAATATGCTGCATGATCTTAATGATGGTGTTGCCTTCGTTGGCTCGAAGGGTGACAAGCCGTTTGAAGATGAAGAGCTGATTGGCAAGGTTGGTTGACTGGTAGATGGAGCATAGTTTTGACCATGCTTCTGCGGCCAGGGTGTATCCTTGGATGTGTCCAAGTTGTGGCGGACATAACGCGGACACAAGGAGCGCCAACACCTTTTTGTTGCGCTTCTTGTATGCCTCCTTCACCACAGCCGTTGCAGTCTCCAGCGGAGTAGTCTCATCACCTTTTACGAGCTCAAGCGATCCCTTGTCGTCAAGGAAGACCTCAAACTTCCACCTCCACAAGGCAAAGCCTATCCCATCAAACTTAAGGATATCTTGGCTGCTCTCTTGCTCACTGGTTGCCATGTCTTGCTGTTGGAAGCGTGAAATCAAGCTGGCTTTGAGCCCCTTAGAGGCGTGGGACCATAACCCTTTATTGGCCTGAGGGTGAGTGTACACCCTGGAGGGTCCCTAGCAGTGGCTGGTTCACACAACCAACTGTTTTTTGAGAGACTAAAACTATGGAGGCAACTGGTTCCAGGGATGGTAGAAAACTGGTCAGAGAGTGAGGCAATAGTTTTGGCCTCAATTGACTGTAAATGAACACTTGATCAAGGCTCAAAAGTAGTGCCATTTTATAGCAACTGATCTAAGCTTTCCAGAACACCAAAGCATGCCAGATTTGGAGCTTCCTAGCAGATTCTATGGCTTCTAGAGTTGCCCTTGGTAGGCTGTCCTTTTCCCACCTAGGAAGGCATCCCTTCCTTCCTGTAGAAGCTTCTGCCCCTTCCTAGATTTCTCAGCTTGCTTCTAGTACGAGGGAAGGTGTCCACAAGACCAAGACACCTCTAGATGCCTTGTAGGACAAGTCACTCCTTCTAGAAGGTGTGCCACCTTTCTGGACCCTCACCTGGCCTTCTAGAAACTTTCAGAGGAACTCTAGAGGTTGAGGTGACTTCCTGGCATCTATCTTCCACCTCCCATAAGGCAGGGCAGAATTTCATCTTGTGGCACTTGAACCCAGGCCCCTGCCTCTAGAGGTGGACCCCATTAACCACTAAGCCACTAAGGCTTGTCTTTCTGGTGTTCCTTTTTGGAGTCACTCATGCCATGGTGAGGAGCATTACTCCAACAACAACCAATCGCAACCACTCCGAACCACTCGCAACCCCTCGTAACCACTCGCAACCACTCGCAACCACTGAAAACTACTTGCAACCACTCGCAAGCACTACCAAACAATCGCAACTACTCCCAACCAATCAAAGCTACTCGCAACCATTCGCAACCACTCGCAACCACTCGCAACCATTCGCAACCACTCGCAACCACTCACAACCACTCACAACCACTTGCAACCACTTGCAGCCACTCGCAATCACTAGCAAAAACTCACAACCACTCGCAACCACTGGCAACCACGCGCAACCACTCGCAACCACTCGTAACCAATCGTAACCTCTCACAACCACTCACAACCACTTAGAACCACTCGTAACCACTCGCAACCAATCGTAACCACTTGCAACCACTAGCAACCATACCCAACCACTCCCAATCACTCGAAACTACTTGCAACAACTCGTAACCACTTGCAACAAGTTGCAACCACTTGCAAGCACTCACAACTATTCGCAACCACTGGCAACCACTCAACCACTCCCAACTATTCGCAACCACTCGCAACCACTAACATGGACTCACAACCACTTGCAACACCTCGCAACCACTCGCAACCACTCGCAACCACTGACAACCACTCACGACCACTCAGAACCTTTCACAACCACTTGCAACCACACGCAACCACTCACAACAACTTGCAACCACTCGCAACCACCCGCAGCCACTTGCAACCACTCACAACCACTCGCAACCACTTGCAACAACTCTCAAACACTCGTAACCACTCACAACCACTTGCAACCAGTTGCAACTTCTCACGAACACTTGCAACCACTCGCTACCACTTCCAACCACTTGCAACCACACGCAACCACTCCCAACCACTCGCAACCACTCACAACCACTCCCAACCACTCGCAACCACTCCCAACCACAAGTAACCACTCACAACCACTCGTAACCACCCACAACCACTCGCAACTACTCGCAACCACTTGCAACCACTCGCAACCACTTGCCACCACTTACAACCACTCACAACCACTACCAACCAGTCGCAAGAACTTTCAACCGCTCACAACCACTTGCATCCACTGACAACATGTCTCAACCACTCACAAGAACACGCAACCACTCGCAACCACTTGCAACCACTCGCAAGCACTGGCAACCACTTGTAACCACTCGTAACCAGTCGCAACCACTTGCAGCCACTCACAACCATATGCAACCACTTGCAACCACTCCAAACCACTTGAAACCACTCACAACCACAAGAAACCACTCGCAACCACTTGTGATAACTTACAACCACTTGCAACCACTCTCAACCTTTAGCAATCACTCGCAAGCACTTGCACCCACTCGCAACCACTCGTAACCACTCGCGACCACTCGCATCCACGCAAAACCACTCGCAACCACTCGAAACATCTTGCAACCACTCGCAACCACTCGCAACCACTCACAACCACTCGCAAACACATGCATCCACTCGCAGCCAATCACAACCACTCACAACCACTTGCAACTACTCGCAACCACTCGCAATCACACACAAAGACTCGCAACCACTCGCAACCACTCAAAACCACTCGCAAGCATTCACAACCACTCCCAACCACTCGAGACCACTCGCAACCACTTGCAACCACGCGCAACCTCTCCCAACCACTCGCAACCACTCGCAACCACTCCCAACCACTCGCAACCTCTCACAACCACTCGTAACCACTCACAACCACTTGCAACCACTCGCAACCACTCACAACCACATGCAACCACTCGCAACCACTCGCAACCACTCGCAAGTACTCGCAACCACTCCCAAACAGTTACAACCACTCGGAACCACTCAGAACCACTTTCAACCACTTGAAACCACTCGCAAAAACTCGCAACCACTCGCAACCACTCGTAAACACTCGCAACAACTTGCAACTACTTGCAATGTCTTCCAACCAGTCGCAACGACTTGTAAGGAAAACGTAACCACTCACATCCAGTCACAACCATTCGCATCCTTTGCAACTACTCGCAACCACTCGTAACCACTCGCAACCACTTGCAACCACTCGCATCCACTCGCAACCACTCACAACCACTCGCAACCACTCGCAACCACTTGCAGCCACTTGCAGCCACTTGCAACCTCTCACAACCACTCGCAACCACTCGCAACCACTGACAACCACTCGCAACCACTCACAACCACTTGTAACCACTCGCAACCACTCGTAACCACTCGCAACTACTTGCAACCACTCACAGCCACTCGCAACCACTCGCAACCACTGACAACCACTCGCAACCACTCACAACCACTTGTAACCACTCGCAACCACTCGTAACCACTCGCAACCACTCGCAACCACTTGCAGCCACTTGCAGCCACTTGCAACCTCTCACAACCACTCGCAACCACTCGCAACCACTCGCAACCACTCGCAACCACTTGCAACCACTCGCAACCACTCGCAACCACTCGCAACTACTTGCAACCACTCACAGCCACTCGCAACCACTCGCAACCACTGACAACCACTCACAACCATTCACAACCACTTGCAACCACTTGCAACCACTTGCAATCACTTGCAACCACTCACAACCACTCGCAACCACTCGTAACCACTCAGAACCACGCATAACCACTTGCTACCACTCATAACCAATCATAACCACTCACAAGAACTCCGGAGAACTCACAGCCACTTGGAACCACTCGTAACCACTCGCAAACAATCGCAACCACTCGCAACCACTCGCAACCATACGAAACCACAAGCAACCACTCGAAACCACTTGCAACCACTCGCAACCACTCGCAACCAGTGGCGACCACTTGCAAGCACTCACAACCATTCGCAACCACAGGCAACCACTCCACCACTCACAACCACTAACATCCACTCGCAACCCCTTGCAATGCCTTGCAACCACTCGCAAGCACTCGCAACCACTCGCAATCACTGGCAACCACTAACAACCACTCACTACCACTGACAACCTCTCGCAACCACTCGCAACCACTCGCACGCACTTGCAACCACTCACAACCAATCGCAACCACTCGCAACAACTCTCAACCACTCGCAACCACTCACAACCACTCCAACCATTTGCAACTTCTCAGGAACACTCGCAACCACTGGCTACCCCTTCCAACCACTCGTAACCACACAAAACCGTTCCCAACCATTCGCAACCACTCACAACCACTCCCAACCACTTGCAACCACTCGCAACGACTTGAAACAACTCACAACCACTCGTAACCACTCGCAACCACTCGCAACCACTCCCAACCACTCGCAACCGCTTGCAACCACTCACAACCACTACCAACAAGTCGCAACAACTTTCAAATACTCGCAATCACTCGCAACCACTTGCAACACCTCACAACAAGTCTCAACCACCCACAAGTACTCGCAAACACTCGCAACCACTTGCAACCACTCGCAAGCAATCGCAACCACTCGCAACCACTCAAAACCACTCGCAACAAGTCACAGCCACTCGCAATAAATCGTAACCACTCGCAACCACTCGCAACCACTTGCAACCACTCGTGATAACTCGCAACCACTCGCAACCACTCGCAACCACTCGCAACCACTTGCAACCACTTGCAACAAATTGCAACCACTCGCAGCCATTTGCAACAATACACAATCACTCACAACCACGCCCAACCACTCACAACGTTTCGTAACCACTAGTAACCAATGACAACCACTACCAACCACTCACAACCACTCACAACCGCTGAACATCTCTTACAACCAATCGCAACCAATGGCAACCACTTACAAACACTGGTAACCACTTGCAACCACTCGCAACCACTCGCAATCATTCATAACCACTCGTAGGCACTCGCAACCACTCACAACCACCCGAAACCACTGGAAACCACTCACAGCTACTTGCAACCATTCGCATCCACTCGCAACCACTTGCATCCACTTGAAACCACTCGTAACCACTCGCAACCACTCGAAACCACTCGCCACCACTCACAACAATACGCAATGACTCGCCACCACTGGCAACCACTTGAAACCACTCACAACCACACAAAATCACTGGCAACCGCTTGCAACCACTTCCAACCACTCGCAACCACTCTCAACCTCTCACAACCACTTGCAAGCACTTGCATCCACTCGCAACCACTCGTAACCACTCGTCAGCACTCATAACCACTCGTAACGACTCGCAACCACTCAAAACCACTGGCAACCACTCCCAACCACTCGTAACCACTTGCAACCACTGGCAACTTCTCTCAACCATGCGCAACCACTTGCAACCACTCACAACCACTCGCAACCACTCGCAACCACTCGCAACCACTCGCAACCACTCACAACCACTCACAACCACTCGCAACCACTCACAACCACTCGCAACCACTCGCAACCACTCGCAACCACTTGCAACCACTCGCAACCACTCGCAACCACTCGCAACCACTCACAACCACTCACAACCACTCGCAACCACTCACAACCACTCGCAACCATTTGCAAACACTCCCAACCACTTGCAACCACTCACTACCACTCGCAACCAATCGCAACCAATCGCAACCACGCACAACTACTGCCAACTTTTGGGAACCACTTGCAACCACTCGCAACCACTCACAACCACTCGCAACAATTTGCAACTTCTTGCGAACACTCGCAACCACTTGCAACGACTCCCAACCACTCGCAACCATGCGCAACCACTCCCAACCACTCCCAACCACTGGCAACCACTCCCAACCCCTCCCAATCACTCGCAACCACTCATAACTACTCACAACCGGTCGCAACTACTCACAACCACTCGCAACCACTCGCAACCACTCACCACAACTCACAACCACTCATAACCACTCGCAACCACTCGCAACAGCTTTTAACCACTCCCAACCGTTCGCAACCACTCGCAACCACTCGCAACTAGGTACAACCACTCCAAACAACTCCCAACCACTCGCAAGTACTTGAAACCACTCATAACCACTCAAAACCACTCGCAACGACTCGCAATATCTCGCAACCACTCGCATCTCCTCGCAACCACTCACAACTACTCGCAACCACTTGCAACCACTGGAAACCACTCGCAACCACTCACAACCACTTGCAACCACTGGCAACCACTCACAACAAATCTTAACCATTTGCAACCACTCGCAACAACTCGCAACCACTTGCTACCACTCTCAACAAATTCCAACCACGCGCAACCACTCTATACCACTCACAACGACTCGTAACCACTCGCAACCACTCCCAACCACTCACAGCCACTTGCAACCACTCGTGACCACTCGCAACCACTTGCAACCACTCGCAACCACTCCCAACCACTCCAAATCACTCACAACCACTCGCAACCACTCGCAGCGACTCGTAACAGCTCACAACTAATCGCAACCACACGCAACAACTCGCAACCACTCGCAACCACTTCCAACAACTTACAACCACTCACAACGACTCCCAAGCACTGGTAACCACTTGCAAGCACTCACAACAACTCTCAACCGCTCACAAGAATTCACAACCACTCGCATCCACTTGTAACCATTCGCAACCAATAGCAACAACTCGCAACCACTCGCAACCACTCGCAACCTCTCGCAACCGCTCGCAATCACGCACAACCACTCGTAACCACTTGCAACCGCTCGCAACCACTTGCAACCAATTGCACCCATTTGCAACCACTCACAACCACTCGCAACCACACACAACCACTTTCAACCACTCTCAACCACTCGCAACCACTCGCAACCACTCACAGCCACTCCCAACCAGTAACAACCACTTGCAACTATTCCCAACCGCTCGCAAATACTTGCAACCACTCACAACCACTCCGAATGACTCCCAAGCACTCGTAACCACTCGCAACCACTTACAACCACTCCCAACCAATCCCAACCACTCGCAACCACTCGCCACCACTCGCAACCACTTGCAACCATTCACAACTGCTTGGAACCACTTGCAACCAGTCGCAACCACTCACAACCACTCACAACCAGTCACAACCACTCGCAACCACTTGCAACCAATAGTAATCCATTGCAAACACTTGCAACCACTCGCAACCAATCGAAACAACTCACAACCACTTGCAACCACTTGCAAACACTCACAACCACTCGCAATTACCCTCAACCACTCCTAACCACTCGTAACCACTTGCAAATACTCGCAACCACTCACAACCACTCACAACCACTCGCAACCACTCGCAACCACTCGCAATCACTTTCAATCTCTCACATGCACTTGCAACCACTCGCAACCAGTGCTTACGAGTGGTTGCAATTGGTAGTGAGAGGTTACCAGTGGTTGCGAGTGATTACAAGTGGTTGGGAATGGTTGCGAGTGGATGCGAGTGGTTGTGAGTGGTTGCGAGTGGTTGTGAGTGGTTGCGAGTGGTTTCCAATGGTTGCGAGTGGTTAGGAGGTGTTCCAAGAGGCAGCGAGTGGTTGCGAGAGCTTGCGAGTGGTTACAAGTAGATGCGAATGGTTGCGAGTGGTTGCGAGTGTTCTCGAGTGGTTGCGAGTGGTTACGAGTGGTTGCGAGTGGCTGCAAGGGGTTGCGAGTGGTTGCGAGTCGTTGCGAATGGCTGCGAGTGGCTGCAAGTGGTTGAGAGTGGTTCCCACTGGTGGTGCGTTGTTGCAAGTACCTGTGAGTGGTTGTGAGATTTTGCGAGTAGTTGCGAGTGGTTGCGAGTGGCTGCGAGTGGGTGCAAGTGGTTGCGAGTTGTTCCAAGTGGTTACAATTTTTTGCGAGTGGTTGCAAGGGGTTGCGAGTGGTTGCAAGTCGTTGCGAAGGGTTGCCAGTAGTTGCAAGTAGTTGTGAGTGGCTGCGAGAGGTTGCGAGTGGTTACGAGTGGTTGCAAGTGGTTGGCAGTGGTTGTGAGTGGTTGCGAGTGGCTGCATGTTGTTGTGAGGTTTTGCGAGTGGTTGTGAGTGGTTGCGAGAGGTTGCGAGTGCATGCGAGTGGTTGTGAGTGGTTATGAGTGGTTGCGAGTGGTTAAAAGTGGTTGCAAGTGGTTGTGAGTGGTTACGAGTGGTTGTAAGTGGTTGCGAGTGGTTGCGAGTAAATGCGAGTACTTGCGAGTGGTTGCGAGTCATTGCGAGTGGTTGTGTGTTATCACAAATGGTTGCGAGTGGTTGCAAGTGACTGCAAGTGATTGCGTGTGGTTGCGAGTGGTTGCGAGTGGTTGCGAGTGGTTGCAATTGGTTGAGAGTGGTTGCGAGTGGTTGCGAATGGTTGCGAGTGGTTGCGAGTGGTTGCGAGTCGTTGTGAGTGGTTGCGAGTGCTCACGATTGGTTGTGAGATTTTGCAAGTGGTTGCGAGTGGTTGTGAGTGGTTGCAAATTGTTGCAAGTGGTTGCAAGTGGTTGCGAGTGCTGAGGAGTGGTTGGAAGTGGTTGTAAGAGGTTACGACCGGTTGCGAGTGGTCGTGAGTGTTGTTCTTCTATGCCCCATGGCCACTGCTATGGGTTGACGGACAGGTTGGGCATGCACTGCTCCCTTGGAGTAAGTCCCCCAAACCTTGTTCGTGGTGCAAGTCCAAGCGAGACACCAGAAGTGTAGCGCAACGGATAGCATGTTGGACTTAGGGACAACAGGTCCTGCGATCGAGCCTTGATGTGCGCAGGAGGTTTTTTGACCTTCTAGCACAGGGGAAGTTTCTTAGACATTTCTCCATGCATGAGGAGAGTGCGCCACTTGGCGGTCAGTGGATGCGCCAATTGGCGGACTGGTGAGGTGGTTTGGAGTGACCACCCCAAAAGTGTCACTGCCCACACACCTTAGAAGCCAGGCCTAGGACTATATGTACCAGGCTCATTCCTCATTCTAATTACACAATCTGGCCTTAGATGCTCCTCACAGAGTTGTCCAACTAAGGAACAGTATAAAGAAGACACTGGTTGGTCTAAGCCCCAGGAGTTAGTCTTTGACTAGCACCTCGCGCGAAAGTGACCAAGTGTTAAGTGGACACAGTTGCTAGCAAGTGATTGCCTAGGAACTGCTCAGTGTGGAACCGTGATCCTGAGGGTGATATCTTCTCCTAGCTGAAATGCTAGGAGCGGACGGCAGGTGCTATTGTGTCGGCCCTGTTTTCTAGTCCGTTTGCCTCAGGCCGGTTGACA
>SZWC01010949.1:27540-57654 GCA_023375785.1 Penium margaritaceum
CCCACACACCTTAGAAGCCAGGCCTAGGACTATATGTACCAGGCTCATTCCTCATTCTAATTACACAATCTGGCCTTAGATGCTCCTCACAGAGTTGTCCAACTAAGGAACAGTATAAAGAAGACACTGGTTGGTCTAAGCCCCAGGAGTTAGTCTTTGACTAGCACCTCGCGCGAAAGTGACCAAGTGTTAAGTGGACATAGTTGCTAGCAAGTGATTGCCTAGGAACTGCTCAGTGTGGAACCGTGATCCTGAGGGTGATATCTTCTCCTAGCTGAAATGCTAGGAGCGGACGGCAGGTGCTATTGTGTCGGCCCTGTTTTCTAGTCCGTTTGCCTCAGGCCGGTTGACAGTGAGTTGTTGTTAGTGGTTACGAGTGGTTGCGAGTGGTTGTGAGTGGTCGCGAGTGGTTGCGAGTTGTTGCGAGTGGTTGTGAGTGGTTGTGAGGTTTTGCGAGTGGTTTTGAGTGGTTGTGAGTTGCTGCGCTTGGTTGCGATTGGTTGCATATGGTTCTGAGTGGTTACGAGTGGTTATGTTTGGTTACGAGGGGTTGCGAGTGCTTGAGAGTGGTTGAGAGTGGTTACGAGTCGTTACGAGTAGTTGCGAGTGGTTTTGAGTGGTTGTGAGTGGTTGTAAGTGGTTGCGAATGGTTGCCTGACGTTGCGAACAGTTACCAGTGGTTGTGAGTGGTAGCGAGTCGTTGCAAGTGGTTGCGAGTGGTTGCGATTGGTTGCAAGTGATTGCGAGTTGATGCGAGTGGTTACGACTGCTTGCGACTCGTTGCATGTGGTTGCCAGTAGTTCTGAGTGGTTGCCAATGGTTGCGAGTGGTCGTGCGTTGTTGCAAGTGGATGCAAATGGTTGTGAGTGGTTGCAAGTGCTTGCGAGTGGTTGTGAGCGGTTGCAAGTAGTTACAAGAGGTTGCGATTGGTTTCGAGTGGTTGCAAGTGGTTGCGAGGGGTTGTGAGTGGTTGTGAGTGGTTGCGAGTTGTTGTGAGTGGTTTGAGTCATTGCGAGTGGTTGAGAGTGGTTGCGAGTGCTTGCAAGTGGTTGTAAGTGGTTGCGAGTGGTTGCGAGTTGTTGCGAGTGGTTGCAAGTGGTTACGAGTGGTTCCGAATGGTTTTCTGTGATTGGGAGAAGTTGTGAGTGGTTTTGAGTGGTTGTGAGTGGTTGCGTATGAAAGCAAGTGTTTGCGAGTGGTTGCGAGTGGTTGCGATTGGTTACAAGTGGTTGCAAGTGGTTGCGAGGTGTTGTGAGGGGTTGTGAATGGTTGGGAGTGGTTGTGAGTGGTTTGAGTGATTGCGAGTGGTTGTGAGTGGTTGCGAGTGTTTGCAAGTGGTTGTAAGTGGTTGCGAGTTGTTGCGAGTTGTTGCAAGTGGTTGCAAGTGGTTACAAGTGGTTGTGCATGGTTTTCTGTGGTTGCGAGAAGTTGATAGTGGTTTTGAGTGGTTGTGAGTGGTTGCGTATGGATGCGAGTGGTTGCGAGTGGTTGCAAGTGGTTGCGAGTAGTGGCGAGTGGTTGCGAGTGGTTACGATTGGTTGCAAGTGGTTGTGATAGGTTTTGAGTGGTTGCAAGTGATTGCAAGTGATTACAAGTGGTTGCGAGGGGTTTCGATTGGCTCAGAGTCGTTGCGAGTTGTTGCGAGTGGCTAGGAGTTGTTGTGAGTGGTTGCGAGTGGTTGCGAGTGGTTGCGAATGCTTGTGAGTGGTTGCGAGTAGTTGTGAGTGATTACGAGTGGTTGCGAGTGCTTGCAAGTGGTTGTGACTGGTTGCGAATGGTTGCGAGTGGTTTTGAGTGGTGAGTGGTTGAGAGTGGTTGCGAGTGGTTGTCAGTGGTTGAAAGTGGTTGCGAGTGGTTGCGAGTGGTTGCGAGTGGTTGCTACTGGTTGCCAGTTGTTGCGAGTGGACGTGAGAGGTTGCGAGTGATTGCAAGTGGTTGCGAGTGTTTGCGAGTGCTTGCGAGTAGTTGCGTGTGGTTGCGAGTGGTTCCGACTGGTTGCGAATGTTGGGGAGTGGTTGCAAACGGTTGCGAGCGGTTGCGAGTGGCTGTGAGTGATTACGAGTGGTTGCGAGTGGTTGCGAGTGGTTGCGAGTGGTTGCGAGTGGTTGCGAGTGGTGGCGAGTGGTTGCGAGTGGTTGCGGGTGGTTGTGAGTGGTTTCGAGTGGTTGCGAGTGGTTGCGAGTGGTTACCAGCGGTTGCGAGTGGTTGCGAGTGGTTGCGAGGGGTTGCCAGTGGTTGCGAGTGGTTGCGCGTGGTTGTGATTGGTTTCGAGTGGTTGCGAGTGGTTGCTAGTGGTTGTGAGTCGTTTCGAGTGGCTGTGAGTGGATGCGAGTGGTTGCGAGTGGTTGCAAGTGGTGGCGAGTGGTTGCGAGTGGTTACGGTTGGTTGCAAGAGGTTCTTATAGGTTGTGAGTGGTTGCAAGTGATTGCAAGTGATTACAAGTGGTTGCGAGGGGTTTCCATTGGCTCAGAGTGGTTGCGAGTGGTTGCGAGTGGCTAGGAGTGGTTGTGAGTGGTTGCGAGTGGTTGCGAGTGGCTGCGAATGCTTATGAGTGGTTGCGAGTAGTTGGGAGTGGTTGCGAATGCTTGTGAGTGGTTGCGAGTAGTTGTGAGTGCTAACGAGTGGTTGCGAGTGCTTGCAAGTGGTTGTCACTGGTTGCAAGTGGTTGCGAGTGGTTGCGAGTGGTTTTGAGTGGTTGTGAGTGGTTGCGAGTGGTTGCGAGTAGTTGCGAGTGGTTGCGAGTGGTTGCGAGTGGTTACGAGCGTTTGCGAGTGGTTGCGAGTGGTTGCGAGTAGTTGCGAGTGGTTGCGAGTGGTTGCGAGTGGTTACGAGCGTTTGCGAGTGGTTGCGAGTGGTTGCGAGTAGTTGCGAGTGGTTGCGAGTGGTTGCGAGTGGTTACGAGCGTTTGCGAGTGGTTGCGAGTGGTTGCGAGTAGTTGCGAGTGGTTGCGAGTGGTTGCGAGTGGTTACGAGCGTTTGCGAGTGGTTGCGAGTGGTTGCGAGTAGTTGCGAGTGGTTGCGAGTGGTTGCGAGTGGTTGCGAGTAGTTGCGAGTGGTTGCGAGTGGTTGCGAGTGGTTTCGAGTGGCTGTGAGTGGATGCGAGTGGTTGCGTGTGGTTGCGAGCGGTTGCAAGTGGTTGCGAGTGGTTGCGAGTGGTTGGGAGTGGTTGCGAGTGGTTACGAGTGGTTGCGAGTGAATGTGAGTGGTCGCGAGTGGTTGCGAGTGGTTGCCAGTGGTTGTGGGTGGTTGTGAGTCGTTCTGAGTGGTTCTGAGTGGTTGGGAGTTGTTGCGATTGGTTGCGATTGGTTGCATATGGTTCTGAGTGGTTACGAGTGGTTATGAGTGGTTACGAGTGGTTACGAGTGGTTCAGAGAGGTTGCAAGTAGATGAGAGTGATTGAGAGTGGTTGCGAGTGGTTATGAGTAGTTGCGAGTGGTTGTGAGTGGTTGCAAGTGCTTGCGAGTGGTTGTGAGCGGTTGCGAGTGGTTACAAGAGGTTGCGATTGGTTTCGAGTGGTTGCAAGTGGTTGCGAGGAGTTGTGAGTGGTTGTGAGTGGTTGGGAGTTGTTGTGAGTGGTTTGAGTCATTGCGAGTGGTTGTGAGTGGTTGCGAGTGTTTGCAAGTGGTTGTAAGTGGTTTTGAGTGGTTGCGAGTTATTTGGAGTGGTTGCAAGTGGTTGCAAGTGGTTCGGAATGGTTTTCTGTGGTTGCGAGAAGTTGTGAGTGGTTTTGAGTGGTTGTGAGTGGGTACGTATGTATGTGAGTGGTTGCGAGTGGTTGCGAGTGGTTGCGAGTGGTTACGAGTGGTTGCAAGTGGTTGCGAAGGGTTGTGCGTGGTTGTGAGTGGTTGGGAGTGGTTGTCAGTGGTTTGAGTGATTGCGAGTGGTTGTGAGTGGTTGCGAGTGTTTGCAAGTGGTTGAAAGTGGTTGCGACTGGTTGCGAGTTGTTGCTATTGGCCTGAGGGTGAGTGTGCACCCTGGAGGGTCCCTAGCAGTGGTTGTTTCACACCACCAACTGTTTTTGGAGAGACTTAAACTGTGGAGGCAACTGGTTCCAAGGATGGCAAAATCTTGTCAGAAAGTGAGGCAATAGTTTTGGCCTCAATTGACTGGGAATTAACACTTAATCAAGGCTAAAAAGCAGTGGCATTTTATAGCCACTGATCTAAGCTTTCTAGAACACCAAAGCATGCCACATTTGGAGCTTCCTAGCAGATTCTATGGCTTCTAGAGTGCTCCTTGGTAGGCTGTCCTTTTCCCACCTAGGAAGGCATCCCTTCTCTCCTCTAGAAGCTTCTGCCCCTTCCTAGATTCCTCAGCTTGCTTCTAGTAGGAGGGAAGGTGTCCAGAAGACCAAGACACCTCTAGATGCCTTGTAGGACAAGTCACCCCTTCTAGAAGGTGTGCCACCTTCCTGGACCCTCACCTGGCCTTCTAGAAACTTAAAGAGGAACTCTAGAGGTTGAGCTAGCTTCCTGGCATCTATTTTCCACCTCCCTTGAGGCAGGGCATAATTTCATCTTGTGGGACTTGAACCCGGGCCCCTGCCTCTAGAGGTGGACACGATTAACCACTAAGCCACTAAGGCTTGTCTTTTTGGTGTTCCTTTTTGGAGTCACTCCTGCCATGGTGAAGAGCATCACTCCAACAATCTCCCCCTTGCGCATCACCCATGACAGTCATCCATGCTCAGCCTGCAACTGAAGAGCCTTTCTCCTAATGGGAGGCGTGCTCATACTTTATTGCTCCCTCCCACTCAGCCGCATCCTTTTTCGGCAGTGCCTCCTTGAGGCTCCTCTTGCGCGAATCCAGTCCAAATGCCCTTGTTGGCATCATATGTTTTTGTCCTTCTTCGCACACGGCTACTCGTGCGGGGCTGTTGAGGCGGTTGTTCTTGTTGCTGTCCCCTTTCGGCGCCATCCTTTCCAAGCGCCTGCTCCCCCTCTCTTGGAGACCTTGGAGACATCGGTCGACTCCCTGCCTCCACGTCCATCTCCGGTGCTTCGGATTCCTCATCCGAACTGGCCGGAACAAATTGTGCCATTCGCCCATCCCTCGGGCGATCATTTTGCTGGTGCTGTTGCGAGGACGTCACCCTCATTCACGTCCTCCGGCGTCTCCCCCTCAAGGAGTGGCATCCACTCCCCCCTCTTGGAGAGACCTGCCTCCTTGTCTGTCCAACGACTTTTCTTGTCGAACGTGACGTCGCGACTCCGCACAATGTGCTGCCTCCTTGGGTCAAAGAGCCGATACGCCTTGCTTCCGCTCTCATATCCAAGGAATATACACCGGCGGGTACGCGGGTCCAGCTTGCTCCGTCCCTCACGTGATTGCACAATTGCATGTGCAACACAACCAAACGTGCGGAGGTGACCCACCGCCGGCTTCCTCCCGCTCCACACTTCTTGTGGCGTCTTCCACGCATTGCTCTCCTTGTCCTTCAGCGACTTGGTCGGCATGAGATTCATGATGTACGCTGCTGTCCTTGCCGCCTCCGCCCAATACCGTTGTGTAAGGCCAGCGTCGCTCAACATGGATCGCACCATGTTAAGGATTGTGCGATTCGCTCTCTCTGCGACGCCATTCTGTTGTGGGGAGTGTGGAGTTGTTTTCTGCCACTCAATCCCCTTGCTCTTCATCCACCCAAGGCACCCCGCATATTCACCGCCGTTGTCACTCCGGAACGCCTTCACCTTCAACTCTGTTTGCCGCTCCACATCAGCCACAAACTCTTGCATGCACGCAAGGACCTCACTCTTCCGCTTCATTGGGTAGAGGTAGAGTTTCCGGATGTGGTCATCGATGAAGGTGAGGAAGTAGCGAGATCCGCCGATGGAGCTCTCAAGCGGTCCACACACATCTGTGTGTACCACGGCCAGTTTTGCCGATGCACGCGTCCCCTTGGCGACAAACGGCTGCCGAGTTGATTTACCAATGATGCATGGCTCACACACGGTCTCCTTGGTTCCATCAAGGCCGCTGATTTGGAGACCCCGCACCACTTCCCTCTTAGCCATCTCTTTCACGGTCAATGGAGAAATGTGGCAGAGTCGGCGGTGCCATAGGTCCAGGTCTCCTCCATCCTTCATTGCAAGATTGGCGGCGTTGGACCCCACCCGGCTGCTGAGGATCTTCGCGCGTAGCAGGTACAAGTCATCCTCCCTCTTGGCACGCGCAATCACCTCACCTTTGCCCTCTTTGCGGATGACGGCCTCCTTCTTTGTGAAGAGCACCTCAAGTCCCTTGTCGGTAAGGCAGCTGACGGAGAGCAAGTTTTCCCCAAAGTTGGACATATGCAGCACATCGTAGATTGTGCTCGTGACAGGTTTGCCATCGACAACTGACTCAATGCGGACGTTACCCTCGCCGGCGGCCACCTCTGTTTTTCCGTTGGCCACCGTCATACGTGTCTCCGAGGCGCCGTAGGTGACAAATACCGCCCTGTTGCATTGCGTGTGGCAGCCTGATCTGGAGTCGATGACGGCAACTCCCGGATCCTTCAAGTTGGTGGAGTTGTACGCCATAAGGGCGTGCTCATCTTTCTTCCCGCCCCGCTGCGACCGATCTGTTTTCTTCTTGGGACAGTTGCGCGCGTAGTGGCCCTCCTTGCCACAATTGAAGCACTCCCCCTTCTTGTCACCCTTCTTAGTGCCCTGTTTGGCACCCTTCCACTTGTCGCCTCGGCCTCCACTTTGAGGATGAACCGTGTAAGCTGAACTTGATGCCGCTGCATTCTCTCGACCGCCTCGTCGCATCCACTCATTGCGTACATACTCAGCAACCTTCGGGTACTTCAGCTCGTCGGAAGGCCAGCCACCAAGGACTGTGATCATGGGACTCCAACTGTCCGGCGAGGCCAGAAGGAGGATCATAGCTTGCAACTGAGAGTCGACCTCCCAACCTGTGGCCATGCACTCCGCTGCGAGGGACTCAATCTGCTGCATGATCTCCATGATGTTGTCGCCTTCGTTGGCTCGGAGGGTGACGAGACGTTTGAAGATGAAGAGCTGATTGGCAAGGTTGCTTGACTGGTAGATGGAGCAGAGTTTCGNTCAGCTTGCTTCTAGTAGGAGGGAAGGTGTCCAGAAGACCAAGACACCTCTAGATGCCTTGTAGGACAAGTCAGCCCTTCTAGAAGGTGTGTCACCTTCCTGGACCCTCACCTGGCCTTCTAGAATCTTAAAGAGGAACTCTAGAGGTTGAGCTAGCTTCCTGGCATCTATTTTCCACCTCCCTTGAGGCAGGGCATAATTTCATCTTGTGGGACTTGAACCCGGGCCCCTGCCTCTAGAGGTGGACACGATTAACCACTAAGCCACTAAGGCTTGTCTTTTTGGTGTTCCTTTTTGGAGTCACTCCTGCCATGGTGAGGAGCATCACTCCAACAGTTGCGAGTGGTTGCAAGTGGTTGCGAATGGTTTTTCTTGGTTGCAAGTGGTTGCGAATGGTTTTTTTTGGTTGTGAGTGATTGCGTATGGATGCGATTGGTTGCGAGTGGTTGCGAGTTGTGGCGAGTGGTTGTGAGTGGTTACCAGTGGTTGCAAGTCGTTGCGAGTGGTTGTGAGCGGTTGTGAGTGGTTGCGAATGGTTGCGAGTGATTGCAAGTGGCTGTGATAGGTTTTGAGTGGTTGCAAGTGATTGCAAGTGATTACAAGTGGTTGTGATTGGTTCAGAGTGGTTGCGAGTGGTTGCAAGTGGCAACGAGTGGTTGTGAGTGGTTGCAAGTGGTTGCAAGTGGTTGTGAGTGGTTGGGAGTCGTTGCTTATGCATGTGAGTGGTTGCGAGGGGTTGTGAGTGATTACAAGCGGTTGTGAGTGGTCGCGATCGGTTGCAACTGGTTGCGAGTGGTTGCGAGTGGTTGCGAGTGGTTCTGAGTGCTTGTGAGTGGTCGTGAGTGGTTGCGAGTGGTTTTGAGTGGTTGCAAGTGGTTGCGATTGGTTGCGAGTGGTTGCGAGTTGTTGCTACTGGTTGCCAGTTGTTGCGAGTGGTTGAAAGTGCTTGCAATTGACTGCGAGTGGTTGCGAGTGATTGCGAGTGGTTGCGAGTGGTTGCAAGTGGTTGCGAGTGGTTGCGAGTTGTTGTGAGTGTTGGCGAGTGGTTGCAAGTGGTTGCAAGCGGTTGCGAGTGGCTGTGAGTGGTTACGAGTGGTTGTGAGTGGTTGCGAGTGGTTGCGAGTGGTTGCGACTGGTTGCGAGTGGTTGCGAGTGGTTACGAGCGGTTGCGGGTGGTTGCGAGTGGTTGCGAGGGGTTGCGAGTGGTTGCGAGTAGTTGCGAGTGCTTCCGAGTGGTTGCGAGTGGTTGGGAGTGGTTGCGAGTGGTTGCGAGTGGTTGCGACTGGTTGCGAGTGGTTGCGAGTGGTTACGAGCGGTTGCGGGTGGTTGCGAGTGGTTGCGAGGGGTTGCGAGTGGTTGCGAGTAGTTGCGAGTGCTTCCGAGTGGTTGCGAGTGGTTGGGAGTGGTTGCGAGTGGTTGCGAGTGGTTGCGACTGGTTGCGAGTGGTTGCGAGTGGTTACGAGTGGTTGCGAGTGGTTGCGAGTGGTTACGAGTGGTTGCGAGTGGTTGCGAGTGGTTGTGAGTGGATGCGATTGGTTGCGAGTGGTTGCGAGTGGTTGCGAGTGGTTGCGAGTGGTTGCGAGTGGTTGTGATTGGTTGCAAGCTTTTACGAGTGGTTGCGAGTGGTTGTTAGTGGTCGCGAGTGGTTGCGAGTGGTTAAGAGTGGTTGTGAGTCCTTGTGAGTGGTTGCGAGTGGTTCTTAGTGGTTTTGAGTTGTTGCGATTGGTTGCATATGGTTCTGAGAGGTTTCGAGTGGTTACGAGTGCTTACCAGTGGTTGCGAGTGGTTGAGAGAGGTTGAGAGTGGTTGCGAGTGGTTACGAGTAGTTGCGAGTGGTTTCGAGTGGCTGTGAGTGGTTGTAAGTGTCCGGGAATGGTTGTGAGACGTTGCGAATGGTTACTAGTAGTTGCGAGTGGTTGTGAGTGTTAGCGAGTTGTTGCAAGTGGTTGCGAGTGGTTGCGATTGGTTGCAAGTGATTGCGAGTTGTTGCGAGTGGTTACAAGTGCTTGCGACTCGTTGCATGTGGTTGCGAGTAGTTGTGAGTGGTTGTGAGTGGTTGCGAGTGGTTGCGAGTGGTTGCGCGTTGTTGCAAGTGGTTGCGAATGGTTGTGAGAGGTTGCAAGTGGTTGCGAGTGGTTGCGAGTTGTTGCAAATGGTTTCGAGTGGTTGCCATTGGCTTCGAGTGGTCGCAAGTGGTTGCAAGGGGTTGTGACTGGTTATGAGTGGTTGGGAGTGGTTGTTAGTGGTTTGAGTGATTGCGAGTGGTTGTGAGTGGTTACGAGTGCTTGCAAGTGGTTGTAAGTCGTTGCGAGTGGTTGCGAGTTGTTTCGAGTAGTTGCAAGTGGTTGTGAGTGGCTCCGAATGGTTGTCTGTGGTTGCGAGAAGTTGTTTGTGGTTTTGAAGTGTTGTGAGTGGTTGCGTATGGATGCCAGTGGTTGCGAGTGGTTGCAAGTGGTTGCGAGTCGTTGCGAGTGGTTACGAGTAGTTGCAAGTGGTTGCGAGGGGTTGTGAGTGGTTGTGAGTGGTTGGGAGTGGTTGTGAGTGGTTTGAGTGATTGCGAGTGATTGTGAGTGATTGCGTGTGTTTGCAAGTGGTTGTAAGTGGTTGCTAATGGTTGCGAGTTGTTGTGAGTGGTTGCAAGTGGTTGCGAATGGTTTTCTGTGGTTGCGAGAATTTGTGAGTGGTCTTGAGTGGTAGTGAGTGGTTGCGTATGTATGCAAGTGGTTGCGAGTGGTGGCGAGTGGTTGCGAGTGGTTATGAGTGGTTGGAAGTGGTTGCGAGTGGTTGTGAGCGGTTGTGAGTGGTTGCGAATGGTTGTGAGTGGTTGCAAGTGGTTGTGATAGATTGTGAGTAGTTGCAAGTGATTGCAAGTGATTACAAGTGGTTGCCAGTAGTTGTGATTGGTTCAGAGTGGTTGCGAGTGGTTGCGAGTTGCTACGAGTGGTTGTGAGTGGTTGCCAGTGGTTGCGAGTGGTTGCGAGTGGTTGCGAGTGCTTATGAGTAGTTGAGAGTGGTTGTGAGTGATTAGGAGTGGTTGCGAGTGGTTGCGAGTGGTTGCGACTGGTTGCGAGTGTTTGCGAGTGGTTGCAAGTGGTTGCGAGTGGTTGTCAGTGGTTGCGAGTGGTTGCGAGTGGTTGCGACAGGTTGCGAGTGGTTGCGAGTGGTGGCGAGTGGTTACGAGTGGTTGCGAGTGGTTGCGAGTGATTACGAGTGGTTGCGAGTGGTTGCGAGTGATTACGAGTGGTTGCGAGTGGTTGCGAGTGATTACGAGTGGTTGCGAGTGGTTGCGAGTGATTACGAGTGGTTGCGAGTGGTTGCGAGTGATTACGAGTGGTTGCGAGTGGTTGCGAGTGATTACGAGTGGTTGCGAGTGGTTGCGAGTGATTACGAGTGGTTGCGAGTGGTTGCGAGTGATTACGAGTGGTTGCGAGTGGTTGCGAGTGGTTGCGAGTGGTGGCGAGTGGTTACGATTGGTTGCGAGTGGTTGCGAGTGGTAGTTAGTGGTAAAGAGTGGTTGCGAGTGGGTGCGAGTGGTTGCGAGTGATTGCAAGTGGTGACGACCGTTTGTGAGTGGTTGCGAGAAGTTACGAGTAGTTGCGAGTGGTTGCAAGTGTTTGCGAGTTGTTGTGAGTAGTTGTAAGTGGTTGCGAGTGGTTGCGAGTGCTTGCAAGTGCTTTCCAGTGGTTGCGTGTGGTTACGAGTGGTTGCGAGTGGCTGGGAGTGGTTGTGAGTTGTTGCGAGTGGTTGCGAGTTATTGCAAGTGGTTGCGAGTGTTTCAAGTGGATGCAATTGGTTGTGAGTGGTTGTGAGTGGTTGTGAGTGGTTCCAAGTTGTCGCGAGTGGTTGCGAGTGGTTCCGAGTAGTTGCGAGTGGTTGTGAGTGGTTGCAAGTGGTTTCAAGTGATTGGAAGTGCTTTTGAGTGGTTGCAAGTGGTTGCAAGGGGTTGCGAGCGGTAACAAGCGGCTACAATTGGTTGCGAGTGGTTGCAAGTAGTAGCGAGTGGTTGTGAGTGGTTACGAGTGGTTTCGAGTGGTTGCAAGTGAGTGTGAGTTGTTGCGAGTGGTTACATGTGGTTGCGAGTTGTTGCAAGTGGATGCGAGTAGTTGTGAGTGGTTGCCAGTGGTTGCGAGTAGTTGTGACTGGATGCAATTGGATGCGAGTTGTTGAGAGCAGTTACGTGTGGTTGGGAGCGGTTGCCAGTGGTTGCCATTGGTTGCCAGTGGTCGCAAGTGGTTGCGAGGGATTGCAAGAAGTTATGAGTGGTTGTGTGTGGTTGCGAGTGGTTGCGAGTGGTTGTGAGCAGTTGCGAGTAGTTGGAAGTGGTTGCCAGTGGTTGCGAGTAGCTGGGAGTCGTTGCGAGCAGTTGCCAGTGGTTGCAAACGGTTGTGAGTGGTTACGAGTGGTTGCGAGTTGTTGCAAGTAGCTGCGAGTGGTTGTGAGGGGTTGCGAGTGGTTGCGAGTGGTTGGGAGTGGTTGCGAGCGGTTGCGAGTGGTTGTGATTGGTTGTGAGTGGTTACGATTTGTTGTGAGTGGTTGCAAGTGGTTTTGAGTGGTTGCGAGTGCTTGCTTGTGGTTTCAAGTGGTTATGAGTAGTTGCGAGTTGTTTTGAATGGTTGCGAGTGGTTGCGATTGGTTACGAGAGGTTCCGTGTGGTTGCGAGTGGTTGCGAGTAGTTGCGAGTAGTTGCGAGTGGTGGCAACTGGTTTTGAGTTGTTGCTTGTGTTTGCCAGTAGTTGTGAGTTGTTGCGATTGGTTGCAAGTGGTTGTGAGTGGTTGTGAGTGGCTGCGAGTGGTTGCGAGTGGTTGTGAGTAGCTGCGAGTGGTTTGGAGTGCTTGCAAGTGGTTACAAAGGGTTGCGAGTGGTTGCGAGAAGTTGCGAGTTCTTGCGAGTGCTTGCGAGTGATTGCGAGTGGTTGCGAGTGGTTGCAAGTGGTTGCAAGTGGTTGTGAGCGGCTCCAAGTGGTTGCGAGCGGTTACAAGTGGTTGCGAGTGGTTGTGAGTGGCAGCGAGTCGTTGCAAGTGGTTTCGAGTGGTTGGAAGTGGTTGCAAGTGATTGTGAATTGTTGCGAGTGGTTACGAGTGCTTGTGACTCATTGCAAGTACTTGCGAGTAGTTGTCAGTGGTTGCTAGTGGTTGTGAGTGGTCGGGAGTGGTTGCAAGTGGTTGCGAATGGTTGCGAGTGGTTGCCAATCATTGCAAGCGGTTGGGAGTGGTTGCGAGTGGTTGCAATTGGTTGTGAGTGGTTGCAAGTGGTTGCGAGGGACTGTGAGTGGTTGTGAGTGGTTGGGAGTGATTGTAAGTGGTTTTGAGTCGTTGGGAGTGGTTGCAAGTGGTTGTGAGTGGTTGCAAGTGGTTGCGAGTGGTTGCGAGAAGTTGTGAGTGGTTGCGAGTGGTTGCGAGTGGTTGTGAGTGGTTGTGAGTGGTTGTGAGTGGTTGCGTATGGTTGCAACTGGTTGTAAGTGGTTGCTAGTGGTTACGACTGGTTGCAAGTGGTTGCGAGTTGTTGCGAGTGGTTGTGAGCGGTTGCGAGTGGTTGCGTATGGTTGTGATTGGTTGCAACTCGTTGTGATAGGTTATGAGTGGTTGTGAGTGATTGCAAGTGATCTCAAATGGTTGCGAATGGTTGCGAGTGGTTGTGAGCGGTTGTGAGTGGTTGCAAGTGGTTGCGAGTGGTGGCGAATGGTTGAGAGTGGTTGTGAGTTGTTACGAGAGGTTGCGAGTGGTTGCGAGTGGTTTCGAGTGGTTGTGAGTGGTTACAAGCGGTTGTGAGTGATTACAAGTGGTTGCGAATGTTTGCGTGTGGTTGCAATTGGTTACCAGTAGTTGCAAGTGCTTGCGAGTGGTTGTGAGTGGTTACGAGTGGTTGCAAGTGGTTGCGAGTGGTTGCGAATGGCTGCGTGTGGTTTCGAGTGGTTGGGAGTGGTTCCGAGTGGTTGTGAGTGGTTGCATGTGGGTGTGAGTGGTTGCAAGTGGTTGCGTCTGGTTGAGAGTGGTTGCGAGTGGTTGGGAGTGGTTGCGAGTGGCTGCGAGGTGGTTGGGAGTGGTTGCGAGTGGTTGCAAGTAGTTGCGAGTAATTGCAAGTGGTTGCGAGGGGTTGGGAGTGGTCGCGAGTGGTTGTGAATGGTTGCAAGTGGGTGCAAGTGGTTAGGAGTTGTTTTGAGTGGTGGGGAGTTGTTGTGAGTGATTGCGAGTGGTTGCTAGTGGTTGTGAATGGTTGTGATTGGTTGCGAGCGGTTTTGAGTGGTTATGAGTTGTTGCGAGCGGTTCAGAGTGGTTGTGAGTCCTTGCGAGAAGTTACGAGTGGTTGCGTGTGGTTGTGGGAGGTTGGGAGTGGTTGCAAGTAATTGCGAGTGGTTGCGAGTGGTTTTGAGTGGTTTCGAGTGGTTGCAAGTTGTTGTGAGTTGTTGCAAGTGGTTCCATGGGGTTACTGGTGGTTGCGAGTGGTTATGAGTGGTAGCGAGTTGATGCAAGTGGTTGCGACTGGTTGTAAGTGGTTGCAAGTGATTGTGAGTTGTTGCGAGTGGTTACGAGTTGTTGCGACTCATTTCAAGTTCTTGCGAGTAGTTGTGAGTGGTTGCCAGTGGTTGGGAGTTTTTGTGAGTGGTTGCAAGTGGTTGCGAATGGTTGCGAGTGGTTTCAAATGGTTGCGAGTCATTGCAAGTGGTTGTGAGTGGTTGCCAGTGGTTGCGATTTGATGTGAGTGAATGCAACTGGTTGGGAGGGGTTGTGAGTGGTTTGGAGTGATTGTGAGTGGTTTTGAGTGGTTACGAGTGGTTGTGAGTGGTTGTAAGTGCATGCTAGTGGTTGACAGTGGTTGTGATTGGATTTAAATGGTTGCGATTGGTTTTGAGTGGTTGTGAGCGATTGTGAATGGTTGCGAGTGGTTGCAAGTGGTTGTAAGTGGTTGCGTATGGTTGCCAGTGGTTCCGAGTGGTTGCGACTGGTTACGAGTGGTTGCGAGTGGTTACGAGTGGTTTTAAGTGGTTGCCAGGGGTTGTAAGTGGATGCCAGCTGTTGTGAGTGGTTGCGAGCGGTTGTCAGTGGTTGCAAATGGTTGTGAGTGGTTGCAAGTGGTTCTGATAGGTTGTGAGTGGTTATGAATGATTGCAATTTATTACAAGTTGTTGCGAGTGGTTGCGAGTGGTTGCAAGTGGTTGCGAGTGGTTGCAAGTTTTTGCGAGTGGTTGCGAGTGGTTGAAACAGGTTGCGAGTCGTTGCGAGTGGTTACGAGTGGTTGCGAGTGGTTGCGAGTGGTTGTGAGTGTTTACAAGTTGTTGTTAGTGATTGCAAGTGGTTGCGAGTGGTTGCGAGTGGTTGCGATTGGTTGTGAGTAGTTACAAGTGGTTGCGAGTGGTTGCGAGTGGTTACGAGTGGTTGCGAGTTGTTGCGAGTGGTTGCAAATAGGTGCGAGTGGTTGCGAGTGGTTGCCAATGGTTGTGAATGGTTGCGAGTGGTTCCGAGTGGTTGCGAGTAACTAATAGTGGTCGCGAGTGGTTTTGAGTTGTTGCGAGTGGTTACAAGTGGTTGCCAGTGGTTGCAATTGGTTGCGAGTGGTTCCGAGTGGTTGCGAGTAACTAATAGTGGTCGCGAGTGGTTTTGAGTTGTTGCGAGTGGTTACAAGTGGTTGCCAGTGGTTGCAATTGGTTGCGAGTGGTTCCGAGTGGTTGCGAGTAACTAATAGTGGTCGCGAGTGGTTTTGAGTTGTTGCGAGTGGTTACAAGTGGTTGCCAGTGGTTGCAATTGGTTGCGAGTGGTTCCGAGTGGTTGCGAGTAACTAATAGTGGTCGCGAGTGGTTTTGAGTTGTTGCGAGTGGTTACAAGTGGTTGCCAGTGGTTGCAATTGGTTGCGAGTGGTTCCGAGTGGTTGCGAGTAACTAATAGTGGTCGCGAGTGGTTTTGAGTTGTTGCGAGTGGTTACAAGTGGTTGCCAGTGGTTGCAATTGGTTGCGAGTGGTTCCGAGTGGTTGCGAGTAGTTGTGAGTGGTTGCAACTGGTTGCAAATCGTTGCGATTGGTTGCGAGTGGCTGCAAGTGGTTGAAAGTGGTTGAGAGTGGTTGCGAGTGGTTGCGAGTGGTTGTGAGTGGTTGCAAGTGGTTGTTGGTGGTTGCAAGTGGTTGTGAATGATTGCGAGTGGCTGTGAGTGGTTGGGAGTTGTTGCGATTGGTTCCGAGTGGTTGTGAGTGGTTGCGAGTGGCTACGAGTGTTTTTGAGTCGTTCCGAGTGTTTGCGAGTGGTTGCGAGTGGTTGTGCGTACCTCCGAGTGTTTACGAGTGCTTGTGAGTTGTTACGAAGGGCTGCGAGTGGTTGCGAGTGGAAGCGAGTTGTTGCGAGAAGTTTGGAGTGGTTGCAAGTGGTTGCGAGTGGTTGCAAGTGGTTGTGAGTGGTTGCAAGTGGTTGCGAGCGGTTACCATTGGTTGCGAGTGGTTATCAGTGGTAGCGAGTCATTACAAGTAGTTGCGAGTGGTTGCAAGTGGTTGCAAGTGATTGGGATTTGTTGCGAGTGGTTACGAGTGGTTGCGACTCATTGCAAGTGGTTGTGAGAACTTGTGAGGAGTTGCCAGTGGTTGGGATTGGTTGCAAGTGGTTGCGAATGGTTGCGAGTGGTTGCAGGTGGTTGCGAGTCGTTGCAAGCGGTTCCTTGTGGTTGCGACTGGTTGGGATTGGTTGCGAGTGGTTCCAAGTGGTTTCTAGGGTTGTGAGTGGTTGAGAGTGATTGTGATTGGTTTTGAGTGGTTGCGTGTGGTTATGAGTGGTTGCGAGTCGTTGCGCGTGGTTGTAAGTGGTTGCGTGTGGTTGCGAGTGTTTGCGAGTGGTTGCGAGTGGTTGCGAGTGGTTGTGAATGGATACGAGTGGTTGCAAGTGGTTGCGAGTGGTTGTGAGTGATTCTTAGTGGTTGCAAGTGGTTGTCGGTGGTTACGATATGTTGTGAGTCGTTGTGAGTTGCTGCAAGTGGTTAGGAGTGGTTGCGAGTGGTTGCCAGTGGTTGCAAGTGTTTGCGAATGGTTGGGAGTGGTTAGGAGTGGTTGCGAGTGGTTGCGAGTGGTTACGAGTGGTTGCCAGTGGTTGCCAGTGGTTGTTAGTGGTTGCAAGTGGTTGCGAGTGGTTGCGAGTGGTTGCGAATGGTTGCGAGTGGTTGCGAGTGGTTGCGAGTGGTTGCCAGTGGTTGCAAGTGTTTGCGAATGGTTGGGAGTGGTTAGGAGTGGTTGCGAGTGGTTGCGAGTGGTTACGAGTGGTTGCCAGTGGTTGCCAGTGGTTGTTAGTGGTTGCAAGTGGTTGCGAGTGGTTGGGAGTGGTTGCGTCTGGTTGTGAGTGGTTGGGTTTGGTTGCGAGTGGTTGCGAGTGGTCGCTAGTTGTTGCGAGTGGCTGCTAGTGGTTTCAACTGGCTGCCAGTGGTTGCGAGTGGTTGCAAGTGGTTGTGAGTGGTTGTGATTGCTCGCAAGTGGTTGCAATTGGTTGCAATTGGTTGCGTATGGTTGCAAGTGGTAACGAGTGGTTAGGAGTGGTTGCGAGTGGTTGTGAGTGATTCAACGTGGTTGAGAGTGGTTGCGAGTGGTTACGAGAGGTTGCCAGTGCTTGCAAGTGCTTGCAAGTGGTTGCAAGTGGTTGTGAGTGGTTGTGAGTGGTTGTAACTGATTGTGAGTGGTTGCAGGTGGTTGTGAGTGGTTTCGAGTGGTTGGGAGTGGTTGCTAGTGGTTGCAAGTGGTTGTAAGTGGTTGCGAGTGGTTGCAAGTGGTTACGAGTGGTTGTGATTGTTTGCAAGTGGTTGCAATTGGTTGGGAGTGGTTGTGAGTAATTGAAAGTGGTTGCGAGTGGTTTTGATTTGTTGCGATTGGCTGCAAGTGGTTGCAAGTGGCTGCGAGTGGTTGCAAGTGGTTACAACTGGTTGCGAGTGGTTCCGACTGGTTGCGAATTGTTGCGAGTCGTTGCGACTGGTTGCGAGTGGTTGAGAGTAGATAAGATTGTTTGCGAGTGGTTGCGAGTGGTTGCGAGTGGTTGCAAGTGGTTGTGAGTGGTTTTGAGAGGTTGCGAATGATTGCAAGTCATGGCAAGTGGTTGCGAGTAGTTGTGAGTGGTTGCCAGTGGTTGGGAGGTATTGCGAGTAGTTGCAAGTAGTTGCGAATGGTTGCGAGTTGTTTCAGGTGGTTGCGAGTTGTTGCAAGCGGTTGCAAGTGGTTGCGAGTGGTTGCGATTGGATGCAAGTGGTTGCAAGTGGTTGCGTGGGGTTTTGAGTGGTTGGGAGTGATTGCGAGTGGTTTTGAGTGGTTGCGAGTGGTTGTGAGTGGTTGCAAGTGGTTGCGAGTGATTGTGCCTGCGAGTGGTTGCGAGTGCTTGCGATTGGTTTGAAGTGGTTGCGAGTCATTGCGTGTGGTTGTGAATGGTCACGAGTTGTTGCGAGTGGTTGTGAGTGGTCAGGTATGGTTGCGAGTGGTTGCGTGTGGTTGGGAGTGGTTGCAAGTGGTTGTTACTGATTGGGAGTGCTTGCAAATGATTGCAAGTGGTTGCGAGTGGTTGCGAGCGGTGGCGATTGGTTCCGAGTGGTTGCCAGTAGTTGTAAGTGGCTACGAGTGGTTGTGAGTGGTTGCAAGTGGTTGCGAGTGGTAGCGAGTCGTTTCAAGTGGTTGCCAGTGGTTGCAAGTGGTTGCAAGTGATTGTGAGTTATTGCGAGTGGTTAAGAGTTCTTGCAACTCATTGCAAGTGGTTGCGAGTAGTTGTGAGTGGTTTCCAGTGGTTGGGAGGGGTTGCGAGTGGTTGCAAGTGGTTGCGAATGGTTGCGAGTGGTTGCAAGTGGTTTCGAGTCATTGCAAGTGGTTGTGAGTGGTTGCGAGTGGTTGGGACTGGATGCGAGTGGGTGCAAGTGGTTGCGAGGGGTTGTGAGTGGTTGGGAGTCATTGTGAGTGGTTTTGAGTGGTTGCGACTGGTTTCGAGTGGTTGCAAGTGGCTGCGAGTGGTTGTAAGTGGTTGCGAGTGGTTGCGAGTGGTTTTAAGTGGTTGCGAGTGGTTTTAAGTGGTTGCGATTGGTTTTGAGTGGTTGTGAGTGGTTGTGAGTGGTTGCGAGTGGTTGCGAGTGGTTGCGAGTGGTTGCGAGTTGTTGCGAGTGGTTGCGAGTGGTTGCGAGTGGTTGTGAGTGGTTGCGAGTGGTTGTGAGTGGTTACCAGTGGTTGTGAGTGATTGGAAATGGTTACGAGTTGTTGCGAGTGGTTGCAATTTGTTGCGAGTAGTTACAAGTGGTTGCGAGTGGTTGCGAGTGGTTACAAGTGGTTGCGAGTGGTTGCGAGTGGTTGCGAATTGCTGCGAGTGGTTGCGAGTGGTTGAGAGTGGTTGCGAGTGGTTGGGAGTGGTTGCAAGTTGTTGCCAGTGGTTGCGAGTTGTTGTGAGTGGCTGCGAGTGGTTGTGGGTGGTTGCAAGTGGTTGGGAGAGGTTGCAAGTGGTTCCGTCTGGTTCAGAGTGGTTGCGAGTGGTTGCAAGTGGTTGCGAGTGGTTGTGACTGGTTGGGAGTGGTTGCAACTAGTTGTGACTGGTTGCGAGTGGTTGTGAGTGGTTGCGAGTGGTTGCAAGTGGTTGCGAGTGGTTGCGAGTGGTTGTGACTGGTTGCGAGTGGTTGTGAGTGGTTGCGAGTGGTTGCAAGTGGTTGCGAGTGGTTGCGAGTGGTTGTGAGTGGTTGCAAATGGTTTTGAGTGGTTGTGAGTGGTTGCGAGTGGTTGCGAGTGGTTGCGAGTGGTTACGAGTGGTTTTGATTTGTTGCAAGTGGTTGCAATTTGTTGCAAGTGATTGTGAGTAATTGAAAGTGGTTGCGAGTGGTTTCTAGTGGTTGTGTTTGGTTGCGAGTGGTTTCGAGAGGTTGCGAGTGGTTGGGAGTCGTTTCGAGTGGTTGCGAGTGGTTCCAACAGGTTGGGAATCATTGCGAGTGGTTGCGAATGGCTGCGAGGGGTTGAGGGTGGTTCAGAGTGCCTACGAGTGGTTGCAAGTGGTTGCGAGTGGTTGCAAGTGGTTGTGAGTGGTTGCAAGTGGTTGCAAATGATTGCGAGTAGTTGCGAGTGTTTGGGAGTGGTTGCGAGTGGTTGCGAGTTGTTGCGAGTGGTTCCAAGTGGTTGCGAGTGGTTGCGAGTGGTTCCAAGTGGTTGCAAGTGGTTGCGAGTGGTTGCAATTGGTTGCGAGTGGTTGCAAGTGGTTGCGAGCGGTTACCATTGGTTGCATGTGGTTGTAATTCGTAGCGAGTCGTTACAAGTGGTTGCAAGTGGTTGCAAGTGATTGTGAGTTGTTGCTAGTGGTTGCGAGTGGTTGCGACTCATTGCAAGTGGTTGCGAGTAGTTGTGAGTGGTTGCCAGTAGTTGTGAGTGGTTGCGAGTGGCTGCAAGTTGTTGCGAATGGTTGCGAATAGTTGTGAGTTGTTGCGAGTGGTCAGGAGTGCTTGCGAGTGGTTGGGAGTGGTTGCAAATAGGTACCAGTGGTTGCGATTTGTTGTGAGTGGCTGCGAGTGGTTGTGAGTGGTTGCAAGTGGTTGGGAGTGGTTGCAAGTGGTTGCGTCTGGTTGAGAGTGGTTGTGAGTGGTTGCAAGTGGTTGCGAGTGGTTGTGAGTGGTTGGGAGTGGTTGCGACTAGTTGCGACTGGTTGCGAGTGGTTGTGAGTGGTTGCGAGTGGTTGCGAGTGGTTGCAAGTGGTTGCGAGTGGTTGTGACTGGTTGCGAGTGGTTGCGAGTGGTTGCAAGTGGTTGCGAGTGGTTACGAGCGGTTCCGAGTGGTTACGAGTGGTTGTGATTTGTAGCAAGTGGTTGAAATTTGTTGCGAGTGGTTGTGAGTAATTGAAATTGGTTGGGAGTGGTTTCTAGTGGTTGCGAGTGGTTTTGAGTGGTTGCGAGTGGTTGGGAGTCGTTTTCTTGTGGTTGCGAGTGGGTCTGACAGGTCGGGAATCATTGCAAGTGGTTGCGAGTGGCTGCGAGTGGTTGAGGGTGGTTCAAGGTGTCTGCGAGTGGTTGCGAGTGGTTGCGAGTGGTTGCAAGTGGTCGTGAATGGTTGCGAGTGGTTGCAAAAAATTGCAAGTAGTTGCGAGTGTTTGCGAGTGGTTGCGAGTGGTTGCGAGTTGTTGTGAGTCGTTCCGAGTGGTTCCAAGCGGTTGCGAGTGGTTGCAGTTGGTTGCGAGTGGTTGCAAATGGTTGCTAGCGGTTACCATTGGTTGCGAGTGGTTGTGATTTGTAGAGAGTCGTTACAAGTGGTTGCAAGTGGTTACAAGTGGTTGCAAATAATTGTGAGTTGTTGCTAGTGGTTGCGAGTGGTTGCGACTCATTGCAAGTGGTTGCAAGTAGTTGTGAGTGGTTGCTAGTAGTTGCGAGTGGTTACAAGTGGTTACGAGGGGTTGTGAGTGGTTGGGAGTGATTGTGAGTGGTTTTGAGTGGTTGCGAGTGGTTATGATTGGTTGAGAGTGGTTGCGAGTGGTTGTAAGTGGTTGCCAGTGGTTGCGAGAGGTTGCGAGTGGTTGCAAGTGGTTGCGAGTGGTTGTGAGTGGTTGCGAGTGGTTGTGAGTAATTGTGTGTGGTTGCGAGTGGTTGTGAGTGGTTGCGATTGGTTGCGAGTGTTGCGAGTAGTTGTGAGTTGTCGCGAGGGGTCAGGAGTGGTTGCGAGTGGTTGCAAGTGGTTGCAAGTGGTTTGGAGTGGTTGTGAGTGGTTGCGAGTGGTTGCGAGTGGTTGCGAGTGGTTGTGATTGGTTGCGAGTGGTTGCCAGTGGTTGGGAGTGGTTGCAAGTGGTTGCCAGTGCTTGCAAGTGGCTGGGAATGGTTGCGAGTGGTTGCGAGTGGTTGCGAATGGTTGGGAGTGGTCGCGAGTAGTTGCGAGTGGCTGCGAGTGGTTGCGAGTAGTTGCGAGTGGTTGTGAGTGGTTGCGAGTGGTTGCGAGTGGTTGGGAGTGGTTGCGAGTGGTTGCGAGTGGTTGCGAATGGTTGGGAGTGGTCGCGAGTAGTTGCGAGTGGCTGCGAGTGGTTGCGAGTAGTTGCGAGTGGTTGTGAGTGGTTGCGAGTGGTTATGAGTGGTTGTGAGTTCTTGCAATTGGTTGCGATTGGTTGCGTATGGTTGCGAGTGGTTACAAGTGGTTAGGAGTGGTTGCAAGTGGTTGTGATGGCTTGAGGGTTGTTGAGAGTGGTTGCGATTGGTTATGAGATGTTGCGAGTGGTTGAAGTGGTTGCAAGTGGTTGCAAGTGGTTGCGAATAGTTGTGAGTGGTTGCAACTGATTGCGAGTGGTTGCGAGAGGTTGCGAGTGGTTGCGAGTGCTTGGGAGTGGTTGCAAGTGGTTGTCAGTGGTTGCAAGTGACTGTGACTGGTTTGGAGTGGTTACGAGTGGTTGTGATTGGTTGCAAGTGGTAACAATAGGTTGCGAGTGGTTGCGAGTAATTGAAAGTGGTTGCAAGTGGATTCCAGTAGTTGCAATTGGCTGCAAGTAGTATCGGGTGGTTGCGAGTGGTTGCTAGTGCTTTCGAGCGGTTGTGAGTGCTTCCGACTGGTTGGAATCGTTGCAACTGGTTGCGAGTGGTTGCAAGTTGTTGAGAATAGTTAAGAGTGGTTGCGAGTGGTTGCGAGTGGTTGGGAGTGGTTGCAAGTGGTTGTGACTGATTGTGAGTTGTTGCAAATGATTGTGAGTGGTTGCGTGTGGTTGCAAGCGGTTGCGATTGGTTCCGAGTGGTTGCCAGTGGTTGTAAGTGGCTACGAGTGGTTGTGAGTGGTTGCGAGTGGTTGCGAGTGGTAGCGAGTCGTTGCAAGTGGTTGCCAGTGGTTGCAAGTGGTTGCAAGTGATTGTGAGTTGTTGCGAGTGGTTAAGAGTGCTTGCAACTCATTGCAAGTGGTTGCGAGTAGTTTTGAGTGGTTGCCAGTGGTTGGGAGGGGTTGCCAGTGGTTGCAAGTTGTTGCGAATGGTTGCAAGTGGTTGCAAGTGGTTTTGAGTCGTTGCAAGCGGTTGTGAGTGGTTGCGAGTGGTTGCGATTGGATGCGAGTGGGTGCAAGTGGTTGCGAGGCGTTGTGAGTGGTTGGGAGTCATTGTGAGTGGTTTTGAGTGGTTGCGACTGGTTGTGAGTGGTTGCGAGTGGCTGCGAGTGGTTGTGAGTGGTTGCGAGTGGTTGCGAGTGGCTTTAAGAGGTTGCGATTGGTTTTGAGTGGTTGCGACTGGTTGTGAGTGGTTGCGAGTGGCTGCGAGTGGTTGTGAGTGGTTGCGAGTGGTTGCGAGTGGCTTTAAGAGGTTGCGATTGGTTTTGAGTGGTTGTGAGTGGTTGTGAGTGGTTACGAGTGGTTGCAAGTGGTTGTGAGTGGTTGCGAATGGTTGTGAGTGGTTGCGAGTGGTTGCAAGTGGATGCGAGTGGTTGCGATTGGTTGAGAGTGGTTGCGAGTAGTTGCGAGTGGTTTCGAGTGGTTGTGAGTGGTTGCGAGTGGTTGTGAGTGGTTACGAGTGGTTGTGAGTGATTGGAAATGGTTACGAGTTGTTGCGAGTGGTTGCGATTGGTTGCGAGTAGTTACAAGTGGTTGCGAGTGGTTGCGAGTGGTTACGAGTGGTTGCGAGTGGTTGCGAGTGGTTGCGAATTGGTGCGAGTGGTTACGAGTGGTTGAGAGTGGTTGCGAGTGGTTGGGAGTGGTTGCAAGTTGTTTCCAGTGGTTGCGAGTGGTTGTGAGTGGCTGCGAGTGGTTGTGGGTGGTTGCAAGTGGTTGGGAGAGGTTGCAAGTGGTTCCGTCTGGTTGAGAGTGGTTGCGAGTGGTTGAGAGTGGTTGCGAGTGGTTGGGAGTGGTTGCAAGTTGTTTCCAGTGGTTGCGAGTGGTTGTGAGTGGCTGCGAGTGGTTGTGGGTGGTTGCAAGTGGTTGGGAGAGGTTGCAAGTGGTTCCGTCTGGTTGAGAGTGGTTGCGAGTGGTTGCAAGTTGTTGCGAGTGGTTGTGACTGGTTGGGAGTGGTTGCAACTACTTGTGACTGGTTGCGAAGGTTGTGAGTGGTTGCGAGTGGTTGGAAGTGGTTGCGAGTGGTTGTGAGTGGTTGTGAGGTTGCAAGTGGTTGTGAGCGGTTGCAAGTGGTTGCGAGTGGTTGCGAGTGGTTGCGAGTAGTTACGAGTGGTTTTGATTTGTTGCAAGTGGTTGCAATTTGTTGCGAGTGGTTGTGAGTAATTGAAAGTGGTTACGAGTGGTTTCTAGTGGTTGTGATTGGTTGCGAGTGGTTTCGAGTGGTTGCGAGTGGTTGGGAGTGGTTTCGAGTGGTTGCGAGTGGTTCTGAAAGGTTGGGAATCATTGCGAGTGGTTGCGAGTGGCTGCAAGTGGTTGAGGGTGGTTCAGAGTGCCTACCAGTGGTTGCGAGTGGTTGCGAGTGCTTGCAAGTGGTCGTGAGTGGTTGCGAGTGGTTGCAAATGATTGCGAGTAGTTGCGAGTGTTTTGGAGTGGTTGCGAGTGGTTGCGAGTTGTTGCGAGTGGTTCCGAGTGGTTGCAAGTGGTTGCGAGTGGTTGCAATTGGTTGCGAGTGGTTGCAAGTGGTTGCGAGAGGTTACCATTGGTTGCGAGTGGTTGTGATTCGTAGCGAGTCGTTACAAGTGGTTGCAAGTGGTTGCAAGTGATTGTGAGTTGTTGCTAGTGGTTGCGAGTGGTTGCAGCTCATTGCAAGTGGTTGCGAGTAGTTGTGAGTGGTTGCCAGTAGTTGTGAGTGGTTGCGAGTGGCTGCAAGTTGTTGCGAATGGTTGCGATTAGTTGTGAGTTGTTGCGAGTGGTCAGGAGTGCTTGCGAGAGGTTGGGAGTGGTTGCAAGTAGGTGCCAGTAGTTGCGAGTGGTTGTGAGTGGCTGCGAGTGGTTGTGAGTGGTTGCAAGTGGTTGGGAGTGGTTGCATGTGGTTGCGTCTGGTTGAGAGTGGTTGTGAGTGGTTGTAAGTGGTTGCGAGTGGTTGTGACTGGTTGGGAGTGGTTGCGACTAGTTGTGAATGGTTGTGATTGGTTGTGAGTGGTTGCGAGTGGTTGCAAGTGGTTGCGAGTGGTTGCGAGTGGTTGTGAATGGTTGCGAGTGGTTGCGAGTGGTTGAGAGTGGTTGCGAGTGGTTGCGAGTGGTTGCGAGTGGTTACGAGTGGTTGTGATTTGTTGCAAGTGGTTGCAATTTGTTGCAAGTGGTTGTGAGTAATTGAAATTGGTTGCGAGTGTTTTCTAGTGGTTGTGATTGGTTGCGAGTGGTTTTGAGTGGTTGCGAGTGGTTTGGAGTGGTTTTCTTGTGGTTGCAAGTGGTTCTAACAGGTTGGGAATCATTGCGAGTGGTTGCGAGTGGCTGCGAGTGGTTGAGGGTGGTTCAAGGTGGCTGCGAGTGGTTACGAGTGGTTGCAAGTGGTTGCAAGTGGTCGTGAGTGGTTGCGAGTGGTTGCAAATAACTGCGAGTAGTTGCGAGTGTTTGCGAGTGGTGGCGAGTGGTTGCGAGTTGTTGTGAGTGGTTCCGAGTGGTTGCAAGCGGTTGCGAGTGGTTGCAATTGGTTGCGAGTGGTTGCAAGTGGTTGCGAGCGGTCACCATTGGTTGCGAGTGGTTGTGGTTGGTAGCGAGTCGTTACAAGTGGTTGCAAGTGGTTGCAAGTGGTTGCAAATGATTGTGAGTTGTTGCTAGTGGTTGCGAGTGGTAGCGACTCATTTCAAATGGTTGCGAGTAGTTGTGAGTGGTTACTATTAGTTGCGAGTGGTTACAAGTGGTTGTGAGTGGTTGGGAGTGATTGTGAGTGGTTTTGAGTGGTTACGAGTGGTTATCATTGGTTGAGAGTGGTTGCAAGTGGTTGTAAGTGGTTGGGAGCGGTTGCGAGAGGTTGCGAGTGGTTGCAAGTGGTTGCGAGTGGTTGTGACTGGTTGCGAGTGGTTGTGAGTAATTCTGTATGGTTGCGAGTGGTTGTGAGTGGTTGCGATTGGTTGCGAGTGTTGCGAGTAGTTGCGAGTTGTTGCGAGTGGTCAGGAGTGGTTGCAAGTGGTTGCAAGTGGTTGCAAGTGGTTGGGAATGGTTGTGAGTGGTTGCGAGTGGTTGCGAGTGGTTGCGAGTAGTTGCGAGTGGTTGTGAATGGTTGCGAGTGGTTGCGAGTGGTTGCGAGTAGTTGCGAGTGGTTGTGAATGGTTGCGAGTGGTTGCGAGTGGTTGCGAGTGGTTGCAAGTGGGTGCCAGTGGTTGCGAGTGGTTGCAAGTGGTTGCCAGTGGTTGCAAGTGGCTGGGAATGGTTGCGAGTGGTTGCGAGTGGTTGCGAGTTGTTGGGAGTGGTCGCGAGTTGTTGCGAGTGGCTGCGAGTGGTTGCGAGTAGTTGCGAGTGGTTGTGAATGGTTGCGAGTGGTTGCGAGTGGTTATGAGTGGTCATGAGTACTTGCAAGTGGTTGCGATTGGTTGCATATGGTTGCGAGTGGTTACAATTGGTTAGGAGTGGTTGCAAGTGGTTGTGATGGCTTGAGGGTTGTTGAGAGTGGTTGCGATTGGTTATGAGATGTTGCGAGTGGTTGAAGTGGTTGCGAGTGGTTGCAAGTGGTTGCGAGTGGTTGTGAGTGGTTGCAACTGATTGCGAGTGGTTGTGAGAGGTTGCGAGTGGTTGCGGGTGCTTGGGAGTAGTTGCAAGTGGTTGCGAGTGGTTGCAAGTGACTGTGACTGGTTTTGAGTGGTTACAAGTGGTTGTGATTGGTTGCCAGTGGCAACAATTGGTTGCGAGTGGTTGCGAGTGGATTCCAGTGGTTGCAACTGGCTGCAAGTGGTATCGAGTGGTTGCGAGTGGTTGCGAGTGGTTGCTAGTTGATTCGAGTTGTTGCGAGTGGTTCAGACTGGTTGGAATCGTTGCGAGTGGTTGCGAGTGGTTGCGAGTTGTTGAGAGTAGTTAAGAGTGGTTGCTATTGGTTCAAGTGGTTGGGAGAGGTTGCAAGTGGTTATGACTGATTGCGAGTGGTTGCAAGTGGTTGCGAGTGGTTGCGATTCGTTCTGAGTGGTTGCCAGTGGTTGTATGTGGCTACGAGTGTTTGTGAGTGGTTGCGAGTGGTTGCGAGTGGTAGCGAGTCGTTGCAAGTGGTTGCCAGTGGTTGCAAGTGGTTGCAAGTGATTGTGAGTTGTTGCAAGTGGTTAAGAGTGCTTGCAACTCATTGCAAGTGGTTGCGAGTAGTTGTGAGTGGTTGCCAGTGGTTGGGAGGGGTTGCGAGTGCTTGTAAGTGGTTGCGAATGGTTGCGAGTTGTTGCAAGTGATTTCGAGTCGTTGCAAGCGGTTGTGTGTGGTTGCGAGTGGTTGCGATTGGATGCGAGTGGGTGCAAGTGGTTGCGAGGGGTTGTGAGTGGTTGGGAGTCATTGTGAGTGGTTTTGATTGGTTGCGACTGGTTGTGAGTGGTTGCGAGTGGCTGCGAGTGGTTGTAAGTGGTTGCGAGTGGTTGTGAGTGGTTTTAAGTGGTTGCGATTGGTTTTGAGTGGTTGCGAGTGGTTGTGAGTGGTTGCGAGTTGTTGCAAGTGGTTGTGAGTGGTTGTGAGTGGTTGCGAGTGGTTGCGAGTGGTTGCAAGGGGATGCGAGTGGTTGCGAGTGGTTGAGACTGGTTGCGAGTGGTTGCGAGTGGTTGCGAGTAGTTGCGAGTGGTTGCGAGTGGTTGCGAGTGGCTGCGAGTGGTTGTGAGTGGTTGCGAGTGGTTGCGAGTAGTTGCGAGTGGTTGCGAGTGGTTGCGAGTGGCTGCGAGTGGTTGTGAGTGGTTGCGAGTGGTTGCGAGTAGTTGCGAGTGGTTGCGAGTGGTTGCGAGTGGCTGCGAGTGGTTGTGAGTGGTTGCGAGTGGTTGCGAGTAGTTGCGAGTGGTTGCGAGTGGTTGCGAGTGGCTGCGAGTGGTTGTGAGTGGTTGCGAGTGGTTGCGAGTAGTTGCGAGTGGTTGCGAGTGGTTGCGAGTGGCTGCGAGTGGTTGTGAGTGGTTGCGAGTGGTTGCGAGTAGTTGCGAGTGGTTGCGAGTGGTTGCGAGTGGCTGCGAGTGGTTGTGAGTGGTTGCGAGTGGTTGCGAGTAGTTGCGAGTGGTTGCGAGTGGTTGCGAGTGGCTGCGAGTGGTTGTGAGTGGTTGCGAGTGGTTGCGAGTAGTTGCGAGTGGTTGCGAGTGGTTGCGAGTGGCTGCGAGTGGTTGTGAGTGGTTGCGAGTGGTTGCGAGTAGTTGCGAGTGGTTGCGAGTGGTTGCGAGTGGCTGCGAGTGGTTGTGAGTGGTTGCGAGTGGTTGCGAGTGGTTGCGAGTGGCTGCGAGTGGTTGTGAGTGGTTGCGAGTGGTTGCAAGTGGTTGCGAGTGGTTGCGAGTGTTTGTGAGTGGTTGCAAGTGGTTGTGAGTGGTTGCAAGTGGTTGCGAGTGGTTGCGAGTGGTTGCGAGTGGTTAGGAGTGGTTTTGATTTGTTGCAAGTGGTTGCAATTTGTTGTGAGTGGTTGTGAGTAATTGAAAGTGGTTGCGAGTGGTTTCTAGTGGTTGTGATTGGTTACGAGTGGTTTTGAGTGGTTGCGAGTGGTTGGGAGTGGTTTCGAGTGGTTGCGAGTGGTTCCGACAGGTTGGGAATAATTGCGAGTGGTTGCGAGAGGCTGCGAGTGATTGAGGGTGGTTTAGAGTGCCTACTAGTGGTTGCGAGTGGTTGCGAGTGGTTGCAAGTGGTCTTGAGTGGTTGCGAGTGGTGGCCAATGATAGCGAGTAGTTGCGAGTATTTGGGAGTGGTTGCGAGTGGTTGCGAGTTGTTGCGAGTGGCACCGAGTGGTTGCAAGTGGTTGCGAGTGGTTGCAATTGGTTGCGAGTGGTTGCAAGTGGTTGCGAGCCGTTTCCATTGGTTGCGAGTGGTTGTGATTCGTAGCGAGTCGTTACAAGTGGTTGCAAGGTTGCAAGTGATTGTGAGTTGTTGCTAGTAGTTGCGAGTGGTTGCGACTCATTATAAGTGGTTGCGAGTAGTTGTGAGTGGTTTCCAGTAGTTGTGAGTGGTTGCGATTGGCTGCAAGTTGTTGCGAATGGTTGCGAGTCGTTGCAAGTGGTTGCGAGTCGTTACAAGCGGTTGCGAGTGGTTGCGATTGGTTGCGAGTGGTTACAAGTGGTTACGAAGGGTTGTGAGTGGTTGGGAGTTATTGTGAGTGGTTTTGAGTGGTTGCAAGTGGTTAGGATTGGTTGAGAGTGGTTGCGAGTGGTTGTAAGTGGTTGTGAGTGGTTGAGAGAGGTTTTGAGTGGTTGCAAGTGGTTGGGAGTGGATAAGAGTGGTTGCAAGTGGTTGTGAGTGGTTGCGAGTGGTTGCGAGTGGTTGGGAGTGGTTGTGAGTGATTCTGTGTTGTTGCGAGTGGTTGTGAGTGGTTGGGATTGGTTGCGAGTGTTGCGAGTAGTTGTGAGTTGTTGCGAGTGGTCAGGAGTTGTTGCGAGTGGTTGCGAGTGGTTGCAAGGGGTTGCGAGTGGTTGTGAGTGGTTGTGAGTGGTTTTGAGTGGTTGCGAGTGGTTGCCAGTGGTTGCCAGTGGTTGGTATGGTTGCAAGTGGTTGCGAGTGCTTGCAAGTGGTTGCGAATGGTTGCGAGTGGTTACAACTGGTTGCGAGTGGTTGCGAGTGGTTGCGAGGGGTTGCGAGTGGTTGCAAGTGGTTGCGAATGGTTGCGAGTGGTTACAACTGGTTGCGAGTGGTTGCGAGTGGTTGCGAGTGGTTACGAGTGGTTGCGAGTGGTTGTGAGTGGTTGCGAGTGGTTGCGAGTGGTTGCGAGTGGTTATGAGTGGTTATGAGTGGTTGCAAGTGGTTGTGATTTGTTGCGTATGGTTGCGAGTGGTTACGAGTGGTTAGGAGTGGTTGCAAGTGGTTGTGAGTGCTTGAGGGTTGTTGAGAGTGGTTGCGAGTGGTTATGAGAGGTTGCCAGTGGTTGAAGTGGTTGCAAGTGGTTGTGAGTGGTTGTGAGTGGTTGCAACTGATTGCGAGTGGTTGCGAGAGGTTGCGAGTGGTTGCAAGTGCTTGGGAGTGGTTTCAAGTGGTTGCGAGTGGTTGCAAGTTACTGTGACTGGTTGCGAGTGGCTACGAGTGGTTGTGATTGGTTGCAAGTGGTTGTAATTGGTTGTGAGTGGTTGCGAGTAATTGGAAGTGGTTTCCACTGGATTCGAGTGGTTGCAATTGGCTGCAAGTGGTATCGAGTGGTTGCGAGTGGTTTCGAGTGGTTGCGACTGGTTGCGACTGGTTGGAATCCTTGCGAGTGGTTGCGAGTGGTTGAGATTAGTTAGGAGTGGTTGGGAGTGGTTGCGAGTGGTTGGGAGTGGTTGCAAGTGGTTGCTACTGATTGCGAGTGGTTGTAAATGATTGCGAGTGGTTGCGAGTGGTTGCGAGTGGTTGCGAGTGCTTACGAGTGGTTGTGAGTAGCTGCGAATGGTTTCAAGTGCTTGTGAGTGGTTAGGAAGGGTTGCGTGTGGTTGCGATAGGTTCTGAGTTGTTGCGAGTGGTTGCGAGTGGTTACAAGTGGTTGCGAGTGGTTGCAAGTGGCTGCGAGTGGTTACAAGTGGTGCGAGCGGTTACAAGTGGTTGCGAGTGGTTTTGAGTGGTTTGAGTGATTGCGAGTGGTTGTGAGTGGTTGCCAGTATTTGCATGTGGTTGTAAGTGGTTGCGAATGGTTGCGAGTTTTTGCGAGTGGTTGCAAGTGGTTGCAAGTGGTTGCGAATGGTTTTCTGTGGTTGCGAGAAGGTTTGAGTGGTCTTGAGTGGTAGTGAGTGGTTGCGTATGGAGGCGAGTGGATGCAAGTGTGTGCGAGTGGTGGCGAGTGGTTGCGTGTGGTTATGAGTGGTTGCAAGTGGTTGCGAATGGTTGTGAGTAGTTGTGAGTGGTTGCAAATGGTTGCGAGTGGTTGCAAGTGGTTAAGATAGGTTGTGAGTAGTTGCAAGTGATTGGAAGTGATTACAAGTAGTTGGGAGTGGTTGCAATTGGTTCAGAGTGGTTGCAAGTGGTTGCGAGTCGCCACGATTTGTTGTGAGTGGTTGCCAGTGGTTACGAGTGGTTGCGAGTGGTTGTGAGTGCTTGTGAATGGTTGCGAGTGGTTGTGAGTGATTACGAGTGGTTGCGAGTGGTTGCGAGTGGTTGCGAGTGGTTGCGAGTGGTTGCGAGTGGTTGCGAGTGGTTGCGAGTGGTTGTGAGTGGTTG